>JAVJIF010007430.1:0-164239 GCA_038442645.1 Agave tequilana | reverse complement strand
AGATGTCACTTTTTATATTTTCCTTATTATATATAATATAATATGTGTAGCCGTGACTTGTGTCCATGGTTGTGCCCGTATCCGTACCCATGTCTCTACTTTCGAATATTATCTCTCACAAGGAACATGTTTAATCCAAGCCATAAAAATCTCATGCAACCAAATTCAATAAAAAAGTTGCTTCCTTTGTTGGTTCATAGGCCCTTACTTCTTTGTAGTCTATTAACATGAGAGAATTCAGAAATCGTAGTTCTCGTATTCCTTAAAATTTGTTGCTTGTTAAAATATTCTTGTTTTTCTGCCATGTCAATTATTTTCATCTGCCATCTTACCCTTAGGAGTATTGCAAGAGAAGATTACCTCCTTGCATTTTACATCTAAATATACTTTTCTGATTTTTATTTCAAAGGAAGCCTACTCAACATAGAGTAATGCTACATAAGCAACAACTTTTTATGAAAAAGAATCTATGATGATGACTATTTAATTCATAGATTATTCCATATAAGTTCAGGATATCTACTTTTTTAGCATAGATTCTACAACTGAATCTTGTCCCCGACAATATGCAGCACTCTGGAACCACAAACTTCTGACATCCTTGCTTTCCTCTAAATGTTCACAGTAGTCTGAAACTGGCTTTGACACGAATATTTCTTTAACTAAATGATAACAGGGATTAGCAAAAACTGTATGATATTGACAAGCATTTTTCTTCTCCAGTTTTCCTAAATTCTACAAGTTTTAGAAGCATCTTTAAGAGGATTTGTGAATGAGCAAAGGAGGCAATGACAATATCAAGCTTTCTCCAAAATTTCACAGGGAAGCTTCAGCAGAAAAATGCCAACAAGCTTTTAAAAATAGGTAATTATGTACATCTTAGGAATTTCCCAAGTCTGCCTTCTAGTGCAACAGGTCACCTTTTCTTGGTTTCATCAAGTTTTGTTGCCATAATAGAAAACAAGCTACGGCTATTCATGAGTTTATTTAATTAATTTATTTTGGTGGTGCATGTTGCTCTCAAGGCAAGTTGTTGTAAACGTACATAAATGTGTTCATTTATGCAACATGCACACTCCTATCATGAAGTCATATTGTGTCGGATGCTTGGACACCCGTGTCACACATGCCATTTGTATTTTCAGAAAATTGTGGCATGGCGGCGTGTTGTGTCCATATTAGTGTGGCCGTGTCCGTGCAACATAAGTGTCCATGAATGTTACTAGGCATTAAATATCTGCTGGATAAAAATATTTATTATTTGATATGAAACCCACTCGATAAGCTATTGTGCTTTCTTGATTACAAAAAAAGAGCTAATTTCACAAAAAGTTGGTGGGTAAGTGATGTGAAACATGTATGATATATGAAAATCAACAATAAAACAATCAATCATGCTTCACCAACATGAAACGATCGTTGGTAGGAAAAAAAATAAAACTAATAAAATGGATAGATGTAACAAAATAACACGCGCAAACTAATCCAATTCAATCGTAAATCAATTAAAGATAATATATTATGCAATAAAAAAATCTACGATCAATATAAAGCTACTGAATTCAAAAGCAAGCAGATATGCACAATCTCACTTTTAGTAGACAATAGTTAAATTGATAAAATATCAGAGATTAATTATCAGACTCGAAATAATCGATTAGGATAAGAGCGTACTTACTGAGGATCATGTCAGACCTCAGTGACATGTAGTCGATGTCGATGCGCAGATCTCTTCGTCATAAACGCAACAGCTAAAAAATCGCCTGAATCAGAGTCTGTATATACAAGTTACGGACTGAAAAACAATACGATGCCTTAATGGGCCTTTTTGGTTTTACGGGCTGTTTACTGCAGCTTGCGGTACGGAGACTGTAGCACATCGGGTCAGGCACTGTAGCAGTATTGTAACAAATTTTTTTTGTCAAAAAAATTGAGAAATAGAAATAAGAGTTTGAAAAGAGGAATAGAAATTGAGATTAGAATTTTGAGAGAGAGAAAAATAAGACAAGGGGATAAACTAACTAGGGTTTCACACTATAATCAGGATTTCTCTAAGGGCATCACACAGAGAAAGAAATTATAAAGAGATCACAAACTTACACAATTTTGAAAAATTTTCTTCATAATAATTCTTATTGCATATTATAGGCTTTTATAGGCTTTTACAAAATTAAATACAATTCAAACTAAAACTCCTAATTAAAATAGAATTACAATTTCAACTTTTAGAAACTAAAATTTTCAATCAAAGTGGAATTATCACTATAAAAAAATCAAAAATAAAAAACTCAAAATAAAAAAAAACTAGAAAATAGAATTATACATCTACTGAGAATCTAGAACAAGGCGTCTTGCCTTCTCCACTGGTGAAACACGTGCCATACACGTGACTTGATATCCGCATCATTATCCCCGTGTTGAAGAGAACTCGACTCTGTCAGTTAGAAGTAGAAGTGCTTTCATACTGATCAAAATTTCATGATCAATCTGCGGTGGAGGGCAGAGGGAACGGTGGAGGTGGCAGAGTGGCGTCGCAGGGGGGATGGAGGGGGACGACCAGTGGTGGGGCGGGCAGGGTGGTGGCAGGCACGTGCCAGGCCCGAGTCCAGGCCAGGCACGACCCGCCTGGGCCGTGGGCCGCCATCATCAGACCCAGGTCCGGCCCCGCGGGGAGCCGGACCTGGGTCGAGTCTAGCCCGGGTACCACCCGTGCCCGTGCAGGTTGCCGGGCCGCCGGACCACTTGACACCCCTAGACATGCTGTGTAAGGTAAAATATTTGGTAGTGGTGAAAGAAAAGGGCTCTCAAGAATAGGCTTATAAGAAGGCTCATCAACAAGTGGGATACCATTAAAACCTTTATAATCCACTAAGTAGTCAACATTGAAAGTAGAACTGATGCCAAAATCTATTGAAAGATCTATAAAATAAATATTATCGTTCAATTTCATCAAGATTTGAAATGAACTAGAGCTACAAGCATGTAACTTTTGAACAGCATCGCCAACATTAAAAGTATTTAATCTAATCCTTTCATCAGCTCGTATCACATGGTTGATGTTATTTTGTGAAATTTTATCGCTGATCTCTGTGAGTTGTTCGTGCACGTGTGATGCAAAAAATGATGCAGATGATGATGCAGACTGAATGACTTGATACTTATCAGCTAAGGTTTGTGGAGAATTTCAATTTGGGGCCTAACATATGAGACAAGGGGAAAGTGAATGATATTGACAATAGAGAAGGAAGGAGTTGATGATCAAAGCAGATAACGACAGTAGGGATCGACAGTAAAAGAAGAAGTGGCTCTGGATTTGTTACAAGCGGTCTGTAACTTTAGCGAGTTTGACTGGCTTAGACAGTTGGCAGCAACATGCCCATAACCTCGACACCTGTCACATTTAACCGTGAGACTAAGCTTAGAAAAGTCTTAGTGATGCGGACAATGGAATGAAGATATGGCAAATCTTTCATCGTTGGAGAAGACGCGTCAACTCAATATAGATCCAGTAGTTCTAGTAGCATTAGGATTTTTAATTTCTATTTCTTATACTTTTGTTTTTAGTAGTACAATTTGTAGTAGGATACTACTTTCCTTTTTATGTATGTTCTCTTTCTTTTAGACTTTTGATTTCTTTTAGAATTAGAATAATGTAATCCAAATAGAAGTAGGAGATACAATTTTGTAGCTTATATAAAAGCCCCATGTATTCATTTTTTTAAAAAAATAATCAATAAATTCTTTTACTCTCAATTGAGTTTAATACGGATTTCTCAATCCTCTTCTCTATTAGTGGTGAAATGCCCTATTAGACCCTGATTAGTGATGGGATGCCCTAATTGGTTTATCATAATTCTATTTTTTCTCTCTCAATCTCTCCACAATTAATTTTTCTCTCTAAAAGTGTTGCCGAATCTCTTTCTCTCGCCACCTCTACTGTCGACATCGACGCCCATTGTTACCTTCTTCCTCAGCACTGAAGCTGAGGTCATATAGGCCTTCTCTACGCCACCATAATCAAGAAGAAAACAGCTTCGCGCGAATCAAATTCTGCGCCAACAAGCTTCCCTATTCGGGTTATATCTCACTTATCCGAAATTCAAATCACGCACCATTTGAAGCGTTAGATTCGTGACAGAAAGGACTACAATACTGAAGAATTTCAAAGCAAGAAAATAGAGGAAACCATATTTATTTCACAGGTTGAAGATAAGATCACTACTATTACTCACTCGACGGAGTCGAGCTCTCTCAAACACGAGGAGAATAATGCGGACAATGGAAAGAAGATATGGCAAATCTTTCATCGTTCGAGAAGACGCGTCAACTCAACATAGATCCAATAATTCTACTAGCATTAAGATTTTTAATTTCTATTTCTTATATTTTTGTTTTTAGTAGTACGATTTGTAGTAGGATCTACTTTCCTTTTTATGTATTTCTTTCTTTTAAACTTTTGATTTCTTTTAGGATTAGAATTATGTAATCCAAATACAAGTAGAAGATGCAATTTTGTAGCCTATATATAAGCCCTATGTATTCACTTTTTTCCAAAAAAATAATCAATAAAAACTTTTACTCTCAATTGAGTTTAATACGAATTTCTCAATCCTCTTCTCTATTAGTGGTGGGATGTCCTATTAGACTCAATTATTGGTGAAAAGCCGTAATTAATTTATCTATTTTTATTCTCTCTCTATCTCCCCTTTAAATTTCTACCTCTCAAATAAATCTCCGTCGAATACCTATCGTCAAATTCCTCTCTTCTTCGTCACGCATGCAGTAACTTCGACTCGTTTGCATAAGCTCCTCGACGATATTGTATTCGTTGACTCTACCTGTTCTCAGAGGCGTGAGTTCAGAGATCAACCAACAATCAACAAGCAAGTTATGATCAAATTTACAATCATCTCAGGTATTTTTTTATTACATCAACTCTTTAATTACAAGTCTAGATATACATCATCTAGTCTATTATACATTCTGATCTTCTGTCCACATTAAAAGTGAGCGAGTGATTCTGTTTCTTCCTTATGATGGCTTGATTTCTTTATTGTGTATAGAACTTGATTTCCTGCATAAATAAAAGTTTCTAATTGGTCCTTTAAATATTGAAATTGATAAGTACTTGCATGATCAACATAGTATAATCTAATATTAAATGTTTTAATTCAATTCCTACTAACAATCTTTCTTGTTGGTGAAGCGTATCTTTGAGTTAATTTATGCTTCCGCCCCATACACGTTTCAAATCACTTTGTCACTAAACTCCTTTATTACGGGCGTGACTACTGAAGAGATAAGACTATCAGACTTCTTCACGACTGTTCTATCTATGATCCTGTCCAAATTTTTGTTCATGTTATCCAAGATTTGGAGTAGATTATTAAACTTGGTCATTATGTCATCTAAAGTAGGTTAGAAATCCATTAAAGTTAGTATGCACTAAACAAGACCTAGATTAATGGTAGAATTCCTATATGCAATTATTTTAATTTTTTAAATGGAAGAAAGCGGTAAAGTTTCTTAACAAGTGCCTAGAGATGTGAAAGCGATAATTTTTTTGTTTTTGAATTTTGAAAATTTTATTTTTTTTGAATAAAATCTAAACTAAATGCAAGTAACTAAACGTGATTAATATGTAAATCCTACCTAACTGTGCTCTGATACCAAGTTGATGTGAAACGTATATGCGTGTATGAAAATCAGCAATAAAACACTCAATCACGCTTCATCATCATGAAACGATTGTTGGTAGGAAAAGATTAAACTTAATAAAGCGGATAGATGTAATAAAATAACATGCGCAAAAAAATTCACTTCAATCGTGAATCAATTAAAGATAATATCTTATGCGGCAAAAGATTCTACGATCAATATTAAAGCTACTGAATTCAAAGACAAGCAGATACACACAATCTCACTTTTTATAGATAACACTTAAATCGATAAAATTATTAGAAAATTAATAGACAGACTCGAAATAATTGATTAGGATAAAAGCTACCTACTGAGAATCACATCAGACCTCAGTGACCTATAGTCGATGTCGGTGCGTACATCTCGTCATCTCGAACACAAGGGTTCGAAAGTCGCATGAATCAGTGTTCATCATGCAAGTTACGGTTTGAAAACCAATATGATGCCTTAACGGGTCTGTTTGGTGTTGCGAGTCTATTTATTGTAGCTCGCGGTACGGAGACTGTAGCACACCGGGTCAGGTACTGTAGTAGTATTGTAGCAAAAAAAATTCTGAATTTTTTTGGTGAAAGAAATTGAGAAATTAAAATAACGGTTTGGAAAGGAGATTAGAAATTGAGATTAAGATTTTGAGAGAGCGAGGAAAATAGAGCAAGAGGATAAACAAATTAAGGTTTCACACTCTAATTAGAATTTCTCTAAGGGCTTCACATATAAAGAGAGAAATTGAAAAGAGATCACAAACTCACAATTTTGAGAAATTTTCTTTGCATATTGTTTGATACAAGAAGTCTTTTATAGGCTTTTACAAAATTGAATACAATTCAAACTAAAACTCTTAATTAAAATAGAAATACAAATTCAACTTTTAGAAACTAAAATTCTCAATCAAAGTGGGATTACAACTATCAAAAAATCAAAAATAAAGAAACTCAAAATAAAAAATAGAAAATAGAAATCTACAGCAGCTGGGAATTTGGAAAAGGCGCCTTCTCCACCGATGAAACACGGCATACATGTGGCTTGATGTTCGCATTGGTAAGATTTCGTTGAGTCCATCATTTAAACATATATACTGGAGATGCCAAATTCTCATAATAGTATGGTGGTGAGTTGAATCGAATTAATTTTTATTTCATTCACTGTTCTATGAACAAGAAAATCAGAGCAAGGAAATCTTAAATCTGCACATAACTTACTCCTATAAGAAAAGCATATGAAGATCATTTCTACTTCTCCCATAGATTTAACAAGTTTTGTGGTGCTCTTTATAATGGAATACACAAAGATTAACTTAATGATTAGTTAGTCCTTTCTCCAATGTTAAAAACATAAATTTTGTTACACTAAAAATCTTAACAAGAAACAAAGAAAAACAAAGAATAATGATTCTGTGCCTCAAGTATGATGTATCAAGAATCGAGGTGCAAACGGATCGGATACGGAGCGGATATATATTCTCATATTCATATTTGTTTTCTTTAGAGGATACAGATTCAGATGCAGATATCTTAACTCACTAACCATATTTTTTGTCAGATACGAATTCGAGCTCGGATCAGATTCAAATATTTGTCGGATATTAGCGAATATGAACAAGTGTTGTGAAACATGTATGATGTATAAAAAACAGCAATAAAGCACTCAATCACGCTCCTTCAACATTAAACTATCATTGATACGAAAAGATTAAAACTAATAAAGCATATAGATGTAACAAAATAACATGAGCAAACAAATCTAATTCAATCATGAATTAATTAAAGATAATATATTATGCAGCAAAATATTCTATGATCAATATCAAATCTAATAAATTTCAAGTAAGCGATACGCACAATCGCAAGTTTGTGAACAACAGTTAAATTGATAAAATATTACAAATTAATTACTAGACTCAAAATAACTAATATGAATTAGAAAAGTACCTATTGAGGATCATATCGACCTCAGTGTCATGTGATGCTTGTGAGTGCGTATAGAAATTCTCACGAATCTAACGCTTCGAACTGTGCGTGATTTGGACTCCGGATGAGAGAGAGATATAGGCTGAAAATGAATCAAAATCGCTTAACGAGTCGTCAGGTTGTCGGGTTTACTGTAGCATGTGGGCATACTGTAGTGGGGGGTCTGACACTGTAGCGGTACTGTAACAATTTTTTTTGAATTTTTTTGAGAGAGAAATTTGTAGAGATGTTAGGAACCAAGAGAGAAATTTAGAAGCAAGGGTTTGTAAAGAGAGAATAAAAAATTAGGGTTTCACACTCTAATTGAGAATAGGTAGGGTTTCACACTTTAAACTAGAGTTTTCTAGGGCTTCCCACTAAGAGAGAAATTGGGAGAGATCATTGCTCACACATAATTTTGAGAAATTTTCATAATATTCATAGCATAAAATCGTTTGATACAAGGCCTTATATAGGTTTTTTATAAAATTTGAATACAATTCAAACTCCTAATCAAAATAAAATTACAACTCTAAAATAAAAAACTAAACTCCTAATAAAATACAACTCCAAAATAAAAAAAACCCAAAATACATAGAGTTCTACTGCTGAAAAATTGGAATGAGACTTCTCCACCGGTGACATACGTACCATACACGTGGCATGATGTCCAGATCATTCTTCCCATGTTGGAGAGAACTCGACTCCGTCGAGTTAGAAGTGAAAGTGCTTCAAAATTTCATGATCAATTTTTGACAGTTCACTTCGATCTAGCCATGTATCATCAATTGGTATTTTTATTTTCCAACAAATCAGAGAATTTGAATCCCACCAACTTGAGTGGTGATAATTTTATCATCTAAGAATCTATCAATTAGACATGACGTATAAGGTAAAATATCTTGTAGTGGTGAAAAGAAGAGGCTCTCGTAGGCTCAAGTAGGCTCATCAACAAGTGGGATAACATCAAGACCTTTATAATCCACTAAGCAGTCAATATTGAAAGTAAGACTGATGTCAAAATCCACAGGAAGATTTATAACAAATATTATCGTTCAATTTCATTAAGATTTGAAATTTATCAGAACTACAAGCATGCAACTTTTGATTTATATTCGCAATATTAAAAGTATTTAATCTATTCTTCTCATCAGCTCATATCCCATGGTGTTATTTTGTGTAATTTTATCACTGATCTTCATGGGTTGTTCATGTACATGTGATGCAAAAGATGATGCAGCCTCAGTGACTTGATACTGATTGGCTATAGAGATAAGGTCTATGAAAAATTTTGATTTAATACTTAACATATACCATAAGAGAAAAAAGAGATGGTGTCGGTGGCAAAAGAGGAATATGTTGGTGACCAAAACAGGTAACGAAAGTAGAGATCGGTACTAGAGGAGGCGGAGAAGGTAGTGTTGGCAGTAAAGCTGGGGAAGGGAGAGGATGGGTGACACTAAACTTCTTAATCACATGAGTGACTTTTGAAGAAATAGTACTATCAGGCTTAGATATTTCAATGAGAACTCTATCATTGATGACAATCTTAAATGGGCTTGGACAGTTGACAATAACATGCTCACAATCTTGACACTTGTAGCACTCAGTTGTGGGACTAATCTTGAAAAGTCATTTTCAGTGTTCTTACTCTTATTATTATCAGACTTTTCTTTCACTTCTCTAACTGTGGGGATCACAGAAGGAACACTACTTTTCGAGTTTTGATTGGAAGAATTCATGACTTGGAGTAGGTTATCAATTTTAGCCATAATATCATCAAGTGTTATTTGGGACTCCATAGTTTGGTTCGAGGGAGTGAATTTGGCAGATGAGGGTGAAAGTATATTAGACCTATGGGGTTGAACATATGGGAGAGGTCTAAACTCGTGAAAGTATGGTGGCACATATTTAGTGATGAGTTTGTCCTTCATATATTCTAAAGTTTCAATCGGTCGATGAGTTCTGGTTTTCCTATCTCTTTCAAATTTGTCCAGTATTGGCTAACTTGTCCAGTCAGTTTCGTGATAACCAACTTGACTTTCTCAGCTTCAGAAAAATGGGTATCGGTTGAAGTACATGTCTATACTTTGTAGCCAATCTAGAAAAACTTGAAGATCCCTTAAATAATCAGAATAATCCAAACGATCATCAAAAGTCGATTCATCCACAGTGGTGGTGTGAGAATTCCCATAGGTAATTTTTATTTATTTTTATTTTTTTAAATGCAAGGAAACGGTAAAATTCCTAATAAGTGCCTAGATGATGCAAATCTATATTAATTTTTTTATTTTGTTAATTTTTAAAAGATTTTTGGATTAAACAAACCCTAATTTTACCAGTCCAATTGGCCAGATCGGCATAACTCAGGTGGGAGGTTTTCCGTTCTTGGCGTTCCTTTATTACAGAACCATGTTGAGTTCGCTTTCTTAATTAAACACCAATCGTACAAAATTTCAGGGAAGAATTTACCCTTCAATGATCTTAAATTGCACTAATATTTTTAGGTTTTAAATAAAATTTAATTAGATGCAAGAAAGTGAATAAACATGACTAATATGCAAATCCTATCTAAGTATGCTCTGATACCAAACTGATGTGAAACGTATATGCATGTATGAAAATCAGCAATAAAACACTTAATCACGCTTCACCAACATAAAATGATCGTTGATAGGAAAATATTAAAACTAATAGAGCAAATAGATCTAACAAAATAACATACGCAAATCAATTCAATTCATGAATCAATTGAAGATAATATATTATGCGACAAAAGATTTTATGATCAATATCAAATCTAATAAATTTCAAGCAAGTAGATACGCACAATCTCACGTTTATGAACAACAATTAAATCAATAAAATATTAGAGATTAATTATCAAACTCGAAATAATTGATATGAAATAATTGATATGAGTTAGAAACGTACCTACTGAAAATCATGTCGACCTCAGTGTTTTGTGATGCTTGTGGATGCATAGAGAAATCTTCTATGAATCCAACACTTTGAACTGTACATGATTTGAACTCCGAATGAGAGAGAGATATAGGCTGAAAATGAATCTAAATTGCTAACGGGTCTGTCAGACTGTCGGGTTTACTATAGCAGTAGGAAGTCTGACACTATAGCAGTCGATCGGGCACTGCAACGGTACTGTAGCAATTTTTTTCTAAATTTTTTCTAAAGAGAGAAATTTGTGGAGTAGAAATCAAGAGAGAAATTTGGAAGTAAGGATTTGAGAATAGAGGATAAACAATTAGAGATTCACACTCTAATTGGGGCTAGTTAGGCTACACACTCTAAACAAAGATTTCCTAAGATTTCCCACCACTAAGAGAAATTGCGAGAGATCATTACTCACACACAATTTTGAGAAAAGTTTCATAATATTCATTGCATAAATTTATTTGATACAAGGCCTTATATAGGTCTTTTATAAAATTTGAATACAGCTTAAACTCCTAATCAAAATAGAATTACCAACTCTAAAATAAAGAAACTAAACTCCTAATAAAAATACAACTCCAAAATAAAGAAACTAAACTCCTAATTAAAATACAACTCCAAGATAAAGAAACTAAAATACATAGAGTTCTACTACACTCTTAATTTTAATATTTTTTATGTGAAAAGTTAAAATCATACAAAAATCACATTTTTTTTATAAACCAAATATCACATCATCTAATACTTAGTATATTTGAACTATATTTGTATTCAGATATATTTGGTATATTCAAATATGTATTCAGATATATCAAATATTTTTACAGCTACCATATCCATATTCATATTCTAAACGAATATCGGATACAAATATCCACATTCAAAAATCATATATAAAATCAGATACGATGCGAATTATCCATATTCGTTTGCACCTCCAATCAAGAACCTTCATTCAAACCGTTAAATATCAATATTCTATCAGCCTCCTAGCCTAATACTTTTTAAATAAAACCTGAAACATTCACATATTTTTGAGCATGTATTTCCAGTTACGATAGTCCCTATATCTTATGAATCGGTATAGAGACTTAGCTGTTGTTTTACAGCAAAGGCATTCATTGGTTCGATTTCTCAAGCTAAAGAAGTCCTCGGTCAATTAATGATATCACATGGCCATAGTAGGCCAAAACATGCAAGATTGCAATGTAGACTTGGAGAAAGTAGAAGTAGTAGGGAAAGTAGGTGAGGATAAAGTGAACATTTCCCGAGGTAATGCAATGGCTTGGAGTTATTTTTATTATGGAATTTCCTCGCTGCGTCTTACTTTTTCATTTATTCTTTTTAATCTTAAGTTCTTAAAAGAGTACACACCAGCTCCCCTTATCCACCCAGTCACACGAAACAAAAAGGAAAAGAAGAATAAGAAATAAAAGTAAGAAACGAAAAAAGGGTCCCAATCATTAGAATGGATCCTTCTTTAGTTCCTCTAGATCCCCAGGAGTTGCCTTGCTGGAGAATGATTTGATCATAATTGTTTGAAATATCAGCTGTTCAATCTTGTCATATATCTATCATTATCGTCCTGCCTGGAGCGTGAATGATTTCCTGAAGGGTCACTCATCCTGAAATTGCTTTCCCTCAAGCATGCTTATCTTTCATGATTTCTTCCTAAAAAATGCTAGCTACAGCTAATTTTGAGTACATGAGAACTATTATATACCATAGGCTTTCCTACTGCATATCCCAGTGGGAATCTATTCAATTGAAATGTGGCATACTTCTCCTGTTTAGGGAGTGACATCCTCGCCATACTGACAATTCATCAGACAATGTGCGATTCTAAAAGTGTGGCCATATATTCTAGAGGTGACCCATGTCACATCTGTGTGTGTGTGTGTGACACCTAGCTCCATATAGCATCTATCACAATGTGATACTTAGTTGTGCATGACTAGAGTTAACTCTGATATCATTTATCATGCTCTGGGCGACAATGACTTTTGAGAGGGTCATCAAGCTAGAAATTGCTCTCACTGAGTTAACTATAGAGTTTATTTTCACGGTTCCTCTCCTAGAGATGCTATCTATGATTAATTTTGAGTCCATTGGAATTATTATATATGAGAGGGTGTGACAATTATGCCACCAAACTACCATGAAACTGACAAAAGAGTGATTCAGTGAATAAGTACAAGGATCATCACAATAATTAATTAATACATTAAAAAACTAAAGATAGAAAATTACCAGAGTGCATGCAGTCCATCCATGAAAAAACCCATACTTCTTTATGGCCTCTCCATCAGGAGACTTGTAGGTAGTTGCTAACAAGCACAAGCTACCAACAAATGACATTTCTATTGTCATTAAGTATGAAGTGTGCTTCTGTACCTGAAAAGGACATAAAAAGATGCAAAAGGAGAAGAACAACCTCAGTGACAATCTTCTTCTCAAGCTACAGAACTCCAGAATTCCTGACCTGAGAAGCCCTTTGACATAAAGAAGATGCCAAACCAGAGAGCACAGAAGCAACTAAAATGGGAATGATACCATAAAATAGAACTTGATCAGGGTTACTGCCACTGGAACCTTTACCAGATCCCTCTCAAATTAAAAGAATGGCAGCAATTACTAGCAAGAAAAGAGCCCTGATTTGTTTTCCAGATTGCTTATGCCTGATGTTTGCACACAGAATTTTGTCAAAATTTTCATTCTCTTTACATTAGATTATCATCTAGAAAGCACAACCTTTTTGGGCTTCACAAGCATATATGTGAGTATCTCTTTGGGAAGTTGTGCAAAGAAAAGAAAAGAGAAGAGAACACTGGCACACATATTCCAAATCACAGTGACTAAAAAGTAAGCAGAACTAGCGAAGCATGAAGTAATTTCTCCTACAATAGTTGGACTTACTGATGATGACTAAGATATTCTTATACACATTGAAAAGAAACAAGTGTCTGTTGAAAGATTTTTTTTCTTTCATGTGTTAAGACATCCTAACAAGATCCATTCATGACAACAGAAGTGCATAACTGTTCAGGTTTATCCAGATGAGGCAAGTAACTTCCGGTTACAGTAGAATTGTACACTGAGATAATATGTTACGGGTGATTAGAGGGTTAGTTACATTAAATTATAAGAAACCAATACCTTAAAGCAGAAAAATCACATAACAGAATAGGTTATTTAGAAAAGTAGCATAGCTTTAACATAAAACCCTAACAAAACTACTAGTACAGCAATATATGCTTTCCTAACCGTTAAGAGACCTTAAGAATGCATAACTTCACTCTGTTGCCCACACAGCAAATTACCCACAACCAGGCAACACCTGTCTTTACTAATCTACATTAATCACACCCCGACCCAGTCAAACACACTATAGAATAAGCATTCAAGGTCAAACAAAACTCTATGCTTGATTAAAAGAGAGAGGTAATATAACAATGGCTAAAAAAACATACCCGAAAATAAGATATGTGAACATCGGCGTGAAAATTAACTTTGTCTGGTTAAGGATTGAAAAAGTAAGTGAATCCAGATTCCTGTAGGAAATCTGCAATAGGCTATTCTGCAATGCACAGATGGCGGCGGGCAGTAACTGCTCCAACCAAAGTCCATTGATTATATAGTGTCCTCAAGCTACCTTCTTTTGCTAGGAGAATGAGGGCACAAATAACCTGGAAAAGAATTTTGTGTGTCATGAATTGCAGCAGAAAAGAAAATGGCAACGTGATGTAGATATTGCTTGGAGATTACCTTTGCCATATCACATGCTAGAACAGATGATGTCACAATAACTTCTCTCCTGCAGCAGCAAAACAATAAAAGGGACAACAGTTAGGGTAAAAGTTTTCCAGCAAGTTATAGAAGATAAACATACACATATAAACATTCTGTTTTTGCATCTATTATATGTTAGTCGGAGATATAACAATTTGTATTAAGATGTAACAATTCTTTTAGGACTTAGAAAAATTCATATCAGAGAGAAAAGGTTAGGTATATGGGCCCGGGTTGGACCGAGAGAAAGAAAGGATGGGGGGCGAGCATGCCTGCACTTCTCGACCGTGTCTCCGGAACTAAAAAAAGATAGCTTTGATATGCCAGATCAAGTCCAACGAGCTTCCTTCTGTTGAATGGAGATCATTATAAACTCAGTTTCTCAGACTCGCAATCTTTCAGTGCGTACTACACTGATCTTTTGGGCATATTGTCATTCTATCCTCTCCTTTTCCTTGCTCGCTTCATAATAACACCGAAATTTGTTCATTTCTCACTGTTCCTATTGACCATCCTGCACCCAACTACACCCTAAATACCTCTTCAGCTTCTGCTTCCTCATCAACTTATCTATCTTCCGAGCATCACTCCATCTCCCAGCATCAATGAGTACATTTGACAGTATCACACTGCTTCCTGAACTCTGAGGTTCGAGGTCAAGCAAATGCGAAGCTGCGATCTCAGCAAGTTTAACATTTCCATGTTTCCGACATGCTCCTAGTAAGGCTCCCCATACGAAAGAATCAGGCTTCATGGGCATCCCCTGAATGAGCTCATAAGCCTCATCAAGCTTCCCAGCTCGACCCAGAAGGTCCACCATGCAAGCATAATGCTCCAACCTTGGCTCAATCCTATGCTCATCCTGCATTAGTCTAAACAGATTCTTTCCCAACTCGACCATTCCTGCATGACTACAAGCAGTGAAAATGGCAGTAAATGTCAAATGATCCCGCATCACCCCCTTGGCTTCCATCTGATAAAAAAGCTGAATTGCCTTGTCGCAGGCCCCATGATTCGAGTACCCAAAAATCATAGAATTCCATGAAACCGTATTCCTTTCTCTCATCTTGTTGAAAATCTTCTCTGCTTCAAAAATATGCCCACACTTGGAATACATATCGACAAGAGAGCTACTGACAGACAAGTCTTCTTCAACCCCAATTACCAGAGCATAACCGTGCATCTCCTTCCCTCTTCTCAAATTCATAACATTGGCACAAGCCGGCAAAAGACTGCTAACAGTAACAGAGCTCGGACGAACTCCAGCAAATACCACCATTTGCCTAAACATCCCAAAAGCTTTATCATAACTGAAGTTCCGCACAAACCCAGATATAACTGAAGTCCAAGAGAATACATCAGGCTCAGTTCCATCAATCTGCATCAAACGAAACAAATCCAAGGTCATCCCATCACTGCCCAACTGAGAAAACCCAGAGATCAACACATTCCAAGTGAACAAATCCGGTTTCAGCGCCCAAGATTGCATCTTTATAAGCAAAACCAATGCATGATTGGCCAAACCAAAATGGGCATAGCCCGAAATCATGGAATTCCAGACCACCAAGTCTCTCTCAGTTGTTCCATCGAACACCTTGCGAGCAGTGTTCAGCTTGCCACATTTGTAGTACAGATCGATTAGAGCGCCACTAATGAACGGATCTGAGCTGAGGAGGGATCGAGTGATCAAACTGTGAAGGATTCTTCCCGTTTTGAGATCAAAGAGGTTCGAGCATGATCGAAGTACGCTGGGGAGAACATAGCGGTTGGGTTCAAAGCCAAGCGCTTGCATTTGGTTGAAGAGATGGAGAGTCTCTTTGTGGAGACCTTGGCGGGAAAAGTTGGTGATCTGAGTGATCCAACCGCTGAGATTCGATTTGGACATCTCGTCAGATCTCAACTGAGCGCGCGAGACTCAGTGGACTGCCTGTATAAAGGGCATGTACGGTTGGGTGGGTCAGTATTAGTAGTCTGTTCTTTCTTCTTTGAAATCAAAAGCAGAAAACTTTGATACCAAAAGCCATAAATTTATGTGATCTTGCACTCCTTCTTTCAGTCTTCCCTCTTTCTTTTTGGACACAAATTTTGCTCCTTCAACTTTCAAAAGATCCAATATTTTGCGCTTTTCGCTTAAAAATCTCTCCTTTTATCTCACATGCAGAGTTGGCAAGGCTGCTCCTCAAGTGTTCGATAAAATTCCCAAGAGACAAGATTTCTCTACTCGGCCTTTTGCCGCTGGCAGCTGCCGCCAAAATCGCTCGCAAGAGTACCCAACTCTTCAAGTCCAGGAGCGCCCATGCGACAGGCTGCAGAATTGACCGAAGCTTCGCGTCGGTGGAGAGCCCCCTGAGCAAATCGTAGCCTGCTAAGCAGGAGATGAAGATATCTAAAAGCACTTGCAGTGATTCAGATGTAAGCGTGAGGTTCTCGAATGCAGTGGCGAATCTATATAGATCGAGTCTGGTCTGTGTGTATGAGGATAAGATATCTGTGGAGCCCGAGAGGAATAATTGTTATGAGGATGTAACTTTTTAAGGAAGGAGTGCATTCAGATCAACTGAGCCATCAAACACGATCTTCAATACACAAAATCCAGCGCGTAACAAATCAAGAAGAAAGAAGGGAAATATTCTTCAATAATTGGAAATTTCAACGAAATCGCAAGAAATTTCGGGAAATTGGGGAAAATGAAGCATTTACCCAATGAACCGTTTGGAGGTGAGCGGCTGAGCGCCGTAGTGAAGAGTGAGGAGCACCAGATAGACCCAGACCCTCGCGTTACGCTGTTCCGCGGGAGCAGCGGAAGCCATTGGCCGACGGCGGTGAGAGGTCTCTGGTCGCCAACGCTGGAGACCGCGGCGGTTGACGGTGGTGGAGAAAAGACAAACCCAAGGATATCTATTTTCCGAAAAACGTGCGTGGGAAGAACTTTAAAATTTGAGCTCGGGCGGCAATGGGTAGCATTCGGGCGGATCCTGCAAGATCCACATGCGGACCCACTACAAATTATAGGATCCACATGTAGATACGAACCCAGTAAGAAATCTAGGATCCAATTATCCAAGCCCACAAATTTATCGAATTCAGATTCGCTTGTTTATATTGTCCAGATCCAGTATTTTTCATTCAATATGAGATTTTTTTTCCATTAAGAATCAATATTAATTGGAAGATTTCATGATGATATATGTAGTTTTGTTTCTGTTTTTCTGAAAATAATAGTAAATATCCAAACCTAACCAAATGGTCTTGTTTAAACTATGTTTAGAAAGGATAGATTGAACTATGAGAATTAGATTATAAATTTTTTTTGTTCGGCTTATAGTTACGAGTTATTATTTATAATATTTTGTTAGTTGAAATGTGTTATTTCTAAAAAAACATGCAAATCGGTTATCTTAGCAAAACAAAATTTAATTCACGGACACAGAACAAAATAGATTTCTATGTTAACCCTCTTTTGTTCAATGATTTTTTATTATTTTATCAAATCGAGCGAAGTGAGGTTTCTCCCATGTCTACTTCTTGAATTTTGCTCGTCCGTCTGTCCCCCGAAAGGGAGCCATAGAGAAAACTAACCAGCCCTCTCTTCCTCCCTCTCTTCGCCTTCCCTCTTTGCTACTCTATCCTCTCTTCCCTCTCCCTCTCTCATCTTTCCACTCCTTCATCCTCTACTCTCGTCTTCGTCGCTTGGTTTCACGACAAGCGGTAATCAAATCGGGCGAAGTGAGGTTTCTCTTGTGACTCCTCCTTACACTTTGTCCATCCGTCTGTCCTCCAAAAAAGAGAGCCACAGAGAACTGGGAGGTTCTCTCCTCCCCCTCCCCCCTGCCCTTACTCCTATATCCTCTCTCTCCTCTTCCCTCTCCCCCTCCAATCTTCCATTCCTTTTTTCTCCTCCTCTCTCTCCCCTATCCTCTTCACCGCTCGGTTCCACCACAAGCGGTATCTAGTCTAGTCAAACTGAGCGAAATGAGGTTTCTTCTGTTACTCCTTCTTGAACTTTATCTGTCCGTTTGTCTTCAAAAGAGAGTCACAGAGAAAACTAAGCGGCCATCTCTACCCCTCCTCCCCCGCCTCATCCGCTCCTTGTTGCTCTCTCCTCTCTTCCTTATCACTCTCATTCTTCTTCCTCCCTCCTCTTTGCCGCTCGGTTCCACGCAAGCCGTAATTTAGTTTTATTAAACTGAGCAAAGTGAGCTTTCTCCCGTGACTCTTTCTTACACTTTGTCTGTTCCTTTATCTTTCAAAAAAAAAGAGCCAAAGAGAACTAAGAGGCCTCCCTACTCCTCTCTCCTCTCTTCCCTCTCCTTCTCACAGCTTCTCACTCCTTATTCCCCCCCCTCTCCCCCTGCTCGGTTTCACCGCAAGCGGTAATCTAGTTTTATTATTTTTTGTGACTAATTTTTATTTTCCTTTGTTTTGAAGAAAAGTTGGATTCTCAGCCTTGAAGCTTAAAACAAGTGATTGGACGAACGAAGGAAAGGAGAAGTAGGGGGCCTAATAACAGAGGATATGAACTGAAGTTTGCGAGAGGTACAATGGTGGTGCATTACCACATTGGTCGGGAGGATATGAACCTCCCTATCTATTTCTTCCCAGGTCTCCGATATGGGACTAAACTCGCGCGATTGACTGTAGCACTGTTATCCACCCACCCCACTCCCCTTTAATTACATAGCTGTCTGCTTTCAGAAAGCGAGGCACACAAAGAATTCTTCAAGCTTCGAAGGAGGAGGAGCATCTGTTCTCTTGTGTTGCCTGCTGGGTTAGCGATCTGCCCGTTCGTCCGTTTAGAATTTTGCAAGCTAGCTGTTTGGGTACCTCTGAAAAGTTCATTTTAGTTTTCTTTTTGAGTAGCAACTGTTTTTCTTTTAGCGGTTATTTAATCTAATTATCACCATTTTCCTTCCAACTGTTTGTTCTTGTAAAATATTAGTCTGTTGTCTTGCTATATACAAACTTTCATTTAATGAATAATTGACTTCCCTTCTATTTCCGACTCTCTTAATGCGGATACATTTGCGTGCATGCTTTCTCTTTCGAGCAAAGTGACTGCTCTCTAATGCTAGTACACTATTTTTTTTTCCTTTTTCATATTCATGAACTCACGGGCATTTATCTTGATATATTCATGAACTCACATCTCTTCATCCCAGATTTCCCGGTATAGTTCTAATACCTCCCTTCTGCTGTTTGTATTTGTGGTCATTGTTCATGTTGCTGATTAACATTATTATCTCTATATTTAGTATAGACGGGTATTATTTTTTTTTTTTTTGGGTGCATTTATGTTTTATGCTTGTAGATTTGGCTGTTTCTGTGTGTGTTGTTGATGGCTGTTATCATGATAGGGTATGCCAGTTTTCAATAAAACCCACAGGGGTCTCAAGACCGGAGTCCTACATCTGTGAGAAGAGAGAATTTACCTGCTATGTTGCACAGCACGGCATGATACAACACGAAACACCACACACAACGACTTCTATATAGTATATAGAAAAAAAAATATTGTGTCATAGTGCCCTACACATGTCTGACACAACTTGGCCCCCATTTGAAGTGGTCATGCTACCTAGGTTACCTGACATCAATATTGGACTTGCTCAACTTAACTGCAAGTTTGATGCTTCAGGCATGAACTTGCTCTAGGAATGCGCTTCATTTTGGCTTTTAGAAATGAATGCAATTTCCTGTTTTGGGGGTGGGGGTTGGGGGGGGGGGGCAACAACTTTTTTTCTTTCTAATTTTTTTAGGCTCTTCTATATTCTAGGAGAATTCTGGAACACTGCTCCTAGGCTGCATGGATTTAAATTACATGGCTAATTAGATAAGTTTTCTTTCTTACCAACTGATCTTTTACGTTCCACAGAAATCCCTCACTTAAAGTACTGCCACAATGGAAAATGGTAAATGCACAAAGGGCTGCAGTGTATTCTAATTTGTCAATATGTTTTATTACAGGTTAACTGACACACCACTGTATTCATAGAAAAGAAAATATTTTTACAGTCAATACATAGAAGGTTCCACCTATTATTACAATTTTGTGCTTTAAATCTAATATTTCATAAACCAGTTTTATTAAGTTACTTCACCAATTTATAAATTACTTAAATTTGAAGTTATGCAAAATATGTTGATAAATATGAGTTCAAGAATCATTTCTTTTATTTTTATTCAAGTTAGGGATAGGCTTGTACTCGCCGCTCACCGGAAAGCTTTTATTTTTCGGCATACCAGTTTATCATTCAGTATGGTAATGTCACATTAATATGTGAAATTACAACATATATATGTTTATGGTAAAAAGCTGCATGCCTATATCGTCTTTCACTTGTTCTCAGGCTCTTAGCTTATGGGAAACATAGAAACCAGCAGTAAATGCCACAACTGCGACAGCAATACCTTCCTATTTCTGTTCAGCTTCTCCAATGTCCCGTCTAATGATCCAGAGTTGGATCGGCTTTCTTCAGAACCTCTCCAACTAGATATTTTCTTTCTAATTTCCTTTGGCTTTTCAGCATATGTTTCCCTTATCTTTGACTTCAATGTTTGAATGGTGTTATCCTCTTTTGCCCGCTCCATTGCACCGGACACCGTGTTTTCTCTTTGAATCGAGTCCTTTCTCTTTTTCTCAACACACTCAACACTCTCTGCTTTCTCCTTTTCTACAGGTTCATCTTTCTTCTCTTCACCTCTCTCCATCTTCTGTTGATGAATGGGCCATCTTCTTTCTTATCTTCTACACTCCATCTTTTCTTTAAGGATGGGGCCGTCATCTTTCTTCTCTCCCTCAGTTTTTGGTTTCTCCTTTTTAGTCAGTTCACCCTGCTTCTCTTCAGTAGCTTGAGGCTTATCCTCGCGCATCGGTTCAACCTTCTCTTCATGACTCGTTGGCTTTTCCCTGATATGTTCATCTTTTCTCTCTTCACTGGTCTTTACCTCTTTTTTGATGGTTTCTTCTTCTTTCTTCCCCTCATTGCCTTTTGGCTTTTCTTCTGGGATGGCTTCTTTTACCTTCTCTTTAGAGTTAGCCTTTTTGAATTTCTTCCTGCTCTTTCACTGCCTTCTTTGGCATGATCAAGGTTAGACATCCATCCTCAAATCTCCCACTGATCTTTTCAGCAATGGTGTCTTTGGGCACATGGAAAGACTGATCGACATCAAGGTACTTGTTGTCGGATGCCTTTCTGCTGCCCTTGATTAATAGCTTCCAGCATTGTCGAGTTGGACCCTGATCTCCTCCATTTTGAAACCTTTAAAACATAAAAAAAAAAAAAAAGGAGTATGAAGTCTTCTTGCAAATTTGTTTCTCAGTTGTGGGTATATTGTTCATTGTTCATACCTGGCAACAAGATCATGAGGGTATGATTAGATGGGTCCTCGCTCCACTCCACAACTGGTTTGAAATCTTCGTGCATTGCCTTTGGTGCCATGGAAGGCTGGCTTTTGAAAATAGGCTTTCTTGATCTCGTTCTGTCCATGAGCACTGGTTATGAAGAAATGGTTGAAGGGTTTAGGTTGGGTTTGGGTCAGTCGAAAGCCAATGTATTTATATGTTTGTAATTGCATATGGTTGGAATTGGATAGACTTTTTCCAAGCTTTCCTTGTGTGAGAATTCTCTAGTTCTCTATAGGGGAGGGAGAAATTGGATTTCTTACTTTTGTCAACCCAAAAGACATATGCTTTTGGCTTTTGTTTGTTTGGCTTCTCACCTTTCCATGTTACTTTGTGTGGAGGGTAGTTTTGATGACCATGGATTAGAGTTATACCAAATCTAAATCTAAAAGCTAGAATATTTTTGATGATAACACATTGAAACTATATAGCACAGTTATCGCGTGTTTTCAGTAGAGCATCCTTGATGAGTTGCACAAGAAGTCATCATGGGAAAACTTTATTCAATTTACTACCGTTGTCAATTGCAAAAATTTAGAGGCATTATCCTTCTTGATTGCTTGCAACCTGAGTTCAATGGGCTACTACTGGGCAGTTCTAGATGGACCTTTACCCTTGAGCTGCGCTACCCAGGTTCAATTTCTTAGGAAAACAGTTCTGATTTTATGCAGTTCCCTGACAACACCCCACATTTCCAATCGTTCTGCTGGTAGCTCATTTGAACATAAGATGCCAATTTGAAGCACTGAAGCTATACACTCAATAGATCTAGCGACATTCATACTTTGAACATCATCAATTTCTTCTCCATCTTCAAGTGTGAGCAATTGTGCATCAATGACATTTGTGACTTGTTGAGGAAACACCATTTCCACAAACTTCCGAAGGCTTAGGCCTTCAATGAACATATCTTCGGTGGGACTCTTTGCAGTAAACATTTCCAGTAGAAGTATGCTGTAGCTATACACATCTCCTCGTGTAGAAACTGTGTTTGCCATCCCATACTCTATTTTGGTTCAGATAAATAGATGCAGGTTAGGGTCTATTGACTGTAGATATTTGTAATTTTCTACGGAATAGAAGCAAATAGAAATGTCTACTTAAGTTTCTATCGCGAAATTAATTTAACAATACATATTTAAATAAGAAGTAAATGCTAAGGATAAATATCAACATAAGACAACTGCATAACTATGAAAACAAAGGAATTCAGAGTTAGTACCTGGAGGAACATATCCAATAGTTCCTTTTAATCCAATAGAACTTGTTGAATACTGAGGCAACTTGCTGGCAACTTTGTCGAGAATCCTGGCCAGCCCAAATTACTTACATGGGCAGTCATGTCATTATCACGAAGCACATTGCTTGGCTTCAGATCACTATAAATAATATGAAAGTACAGCTAGAGTGGGGGGGGGGGGGGGGGGGGGTGAATAGGTGTAAGGCTAATCTATAACAAATAACACGGAATTTAAAAACTAAATGCAACACACTTAGTTTAACCAAGAGCGTAACCGAGTTCCTGGTGAAGGGCTCTGAACTATCTCCTCTTGATTCCTCTGAATAAGAGTTGAGGTGTTATATGAAGCTCTCTTGGTGAAACACAAGTGAGGCACACAAACAAACACGACCAAGCATATAAGTATGAATGAGCAATATGAATGATGCAAGGCACAATATAAATGAGAGAGAGTTAAGAGAAAGTAGATCAAACGCAAACACAAAGATATGTTTCGAGGTTCGAGCACCCAGCTCTACGTCCCCGCCTTCACACAAAAGGATTTCCACTATCTCGTCCACACATGACTTCCCACACAGGGAACCTCCACTGAGGATTTGGGACAAATACAATTTGAGAGTACACAACTCCTCTCTCAAATACAACCTCTACACTTAGAGGTAAGGCACAACTCAAAAACACCTCTACACTTAGAGGGCTAGGCACTTAACCAAACAATGATCAACCTCTCACTAGAGGGATACTAACAAACTCAATCACCTCACACTTGAGGGATTCCATACCAATCACCTCTCACTAGAGGGATACAAATACCACTTCCACAATCACCTCTCACTAGAGGGATATCAACACAATCACCTCTCACTATAGGGATATCACAAAGATGGAAGGTTTACCACTTGGTGATCACAAGGATCACAAACCAAATCTTTTCTCACTAAACAAAGATCCTATAGATAAGATAGTCAGATAGCTCAAGTGTGAGAAAATCAAGGTGATTGGAAATCAAATAACAAAGAAAAATACTTAAAAAAATAATTAGAAAACTTGTAATAAAGCACTAGAAAGAATGAGAATTTTGCTCTTGAAAAACTTGTTAAAAACAAATTCAAATGGGGGGATTTATAGCCCCCAAAAGAATCTGCCCGTTAGCAGCTGGAAAGGGCAGAAATGCCCTTTCGGTCGACCCGCCCAACAGTCATATTTCTGACCGTTATGCCTTCGGTCAACTGGCCCGGTCGCTGAGACTGGATACAGAGAGCAGAGCTTCTGCCGGCGACCGGCTCGGTCGACCGGGGCCATTTCCAGAGAGCAGAGCTCTCTGGACAGTCGACCGACCCGGTCCACCGGCCCACCAGCTCAAGCTGGCGTGCACGCTTGTGCACGTCGGTCGACCGGTCCGGTCGACCGGCAGACAGCCAGTACAGACTTTATAGGACTTAAAAACTTGAGTTTTTATCTTCTATTAAATCTCATAAAATTACATAAATTTCACAAAAATCAGTTCTCATTAGATCTTTGAAAAACAAATATGTGTGACAAAAATTCAACACATATTACAAACTATTTGAACCATTTTTGTTAGATTGAAAATTTGCCTTAAATTAAAATCCGTATTTTCTAAAACTTAGATTTTTGAAATGGACATCCGATTTTTTCAAAACACATGTAAATACAAAAACATGATATTTAAACAACTTTGAAGCATGTTGTATATGGATAGAATCCAATATACATGAAATATAGTATATCTATGTTTTTGACATGAAATCAAATATTGGTTAAACCGAAAACCAAAAATCAATAAACTTAAAACAAGTGTGTGTATAGTGAACTTGAGCATATCAACACTATCTAATCTTTACAATGAGATCTAAACAAACTATACTAAAACAAACTGATGTCTTCTTGTAGAACGCCGTCTTCAAGTCGACTCAATTCAAACGTGATCCACCGAGCTTGACTCCAACCGAGTGCTAGATGTGAACTTGATGCTCGAGCTCTTGAATCACCATGTGAAAGCTCCAAAACACCTTTGTTGAAGCTAATCACCTACTAATATCTTGATCAAATATTTGAAACTAAATATCACAAGATTATTAGTAAATTATAACTACATGAGTTAATCATCATCAAAACTAGAGTGAAGGGCTTCTGGGCCAACAATCTCCCCCTTTTTGATGATGACAAAACTCATGAAGTTATATATGCATGGATTAAAGTTAAGCTTCAAAGAAGCTCCCCCTTAACTCATGCATAGTAATAAACTATAAAGATATGTCATGAATGCTCAACATAGATATGTATAAACATGCATAAAATAAGGAAATGAAACAAACATGATCTTTTATATCAATGAAATAAATATCCTTTTGATATCAATTTTAAAATAAATATGTTCTTAAAAACAATGTTGCTCTTGATACCAATAAAGACTCTATTTTAAAATAAACATGTTCTTAAAAATAATGTTGCTCTTGATACTACTAAAAACTCTTGATACCAACAAAACAATAAAAGATGCTCTTGATACCAATACCAACAAAAGATACTTTTGATACCAATGATAAAGGATAACAAATTTAAACAAATATGCATAAACAAAAAATGTAAACAAACATGCATATATCAAACTCTAAAATATCAACAAACATGCATATATCAAACTAAAGATGCTCTTGATACCAATACCAAAAAAAAATGCTTTTAATACCAATGGTAAAGGATAACAAATTTAAACAAACATGCATAAACAAAACATGTAAACAAAAATGCATATATCAAACTCCAAAATATCAACAAACATGCATATATCAAACTCTAAAATATCTCTCTCCCCTTTTTGTCAATTCATCAACAAAGGGTGCAAACAATAAAGGGCATAAACAATATTTTTCTCCCCTTTGTATAAATCAAACAATAAAGGTATATATGCTATATACATTCATGAAGAGGAGAGACGTGAAGTTAACTCTCCCTGCATACATGCATTTATATGAAAAGAGATGACTAAATCCTAACCACATAAAGTATAATATGCAATGTATAAAAGGAGATGTGAAGCTCCTACTACACACGTGTACTACATACCAAAGAAAGATCAATCACTTCAATATGACATACACTCAACATGAATCTATGTATAGAGAAGATGTTAAGTTTCCCTTGCATATAAGCAATACAAATCAAAATTTTATGATACCAATTGAAGGATATATCAATTCAGTATGAAGATATACATCGAAACATTATGATACCAAATTATGATACCAATTGAAAATAAACAAAATAAAATTTTTGATATCAATGATAGATATAAACATATAGGCAATCTTGATACCAATTATAAAAATTAGTACCAATTGAAAATATTTTACACTTTTGATACCAATTGAAAAACATAAACCAATCTTTTTGGTTAAACACTAAAATCATTTTGCAATAGAGATACCAAATAGAGAATACTATCAATTTAAGTTCTTGATATCAATATTGAAAATGAACCATATACCAATTGAAAGTAATATTCATTAGGAGTATAGGAAACCAAATGGAAACTAAGATATCATTTTCAACATAAAGAGTGAGAGTAAGATACCAAATGTAAACAAAACTGATTGAAAGGTAAAACATGAATTTTCTCCCCCTTTATGAAATACTCATGAAAATAATGCATAAGCTTGTAAAAATATCAATTTAAAAATAATTATCATTAAGGATTAAATCAAGTTTAGCATGATAAATTTGTGCTCAAAGATACAGAGATATAGTAAGCACAATCAAAACACATATATATGTATGAAAATATAAATATCAATCGAAATTGATACTATTTGAAGTTGAAGCATACATATATAGAAACAAATATGAGTATACAAAATAGATATCAATTGTGATACCAATTGAAAACACAATAAGGATTAAGTGTATAACTCATACTCCCTATCATCCATTTCATGCATATGTTTAAATAGATTTTCAATAATGCATAAAAGACATGGTCGCCCAACCAACCGCCCTTTAATGGGTAGGGATTTTCAAAAATAAGTTTGAAAATGGTCTTAGCACAATTGAAAACTTTACCAAAATGAAAAATACGAACTAGTTATATGATAAAATTGCAAACTAGTACGAAATCCTTTAAGTAAGGAATAAAATAAGAATATATCGATGAAACATGAACATCACATGATCATCAAACACTCAAAGGTCTATAAGCACATATAGTCTCATGAAAATAAATCATGAGTAAACAAGAGTGATGTGAGTGTATAAGTATAATGTGAAAGACAAAATCATGAAAATAGGCAATAACTCAATGTGAAATTCCTTTATAAACGAAAACACGAAATTCATTAAAATTTAATTTCAATAAAATAATACTAACTCCAAAGCATATGTATGTTTAGTCAAAACTAAAGGTATACATACATATCCAAACATGAACGAGTCCACAAAAATATATGTATGAAGGCAAGTGGCTCAAGGATGTATATGTATAACTATTAGTTTAGATAAAATGGACATATATATGAGGCTAATTACAAATATGAAAAACATGTACAAAAATAAGGAATATAAGTCAAAATGTATGAATCATCAAAACTAAGCTATACTAGTACATCTAATAAGTACAAATGAGCAATCAAGCACAAACATCTAATAATCTATTTGTGGCTCACTAATTGTACAAGTATATACTCAAATTTTAATGAAAACTAACATCTAAACATGTAATCAAATCATGAAGTATAGAAACAAAGCATAAATATGATCATTATATGAATGCACATGTTTAGAGTTATGATATACATGATAGCTAAACTAAAGTGAGAACACAAAAGTAATAATCCATATGAACATGGGTGTAACTCAAATACTATACATATATATCACTAATCTAATTATCATGACATTTATCATAATAATTATGAAACATCAAAACATACTAAAATCAACAATGGAAGCATGTAACATAAATGGGAGTTAGAGATCGTTACAAAAATCATGAGGGTACATCTCTATGTCTCAAACCAAGGTGGTCCTCCCATCAAACTTTTCTTGAAAGTGATGCATCCAAACTAGTCACCATTAAGCTCGGAACACATCCACCTCAAGGCACCATTACTCTCACGTCAAGTGAGAGTCCACACCTACATCAAATAAAATAGGAGTGGTCTTTGGTACCGATACTCTTTTGGGTCCATGGGGTTAGCTCCTTTCCTAACCCAAACAAATTTATTTGCTAAATTTACCTCATGTAGTCTATCATAACAAAACTTAGTAAGTGGCCCTTACGTCCACAATGTGTACAAGTGTACACATGAGCATACATAGTGTTGTGTGTATGAACGTGAGGAGCATGTGTATATCGTGTATGGTGTGCATGCATAGATGGAACTTGTTTCTTTCAAAACATAGATTCCAAACGTGTAGGGTTCATGACACATTGGCTCAAAGTGGAGCCCAAACAATCAACACTCTTCTTTAACAAACAGATATCATTTTCAATCATGAAAGAAGAGGTGCATGCAATAAATACACTAGAATGTGAAGCTATACTAGCATGACAAACATGTGTGTCAATATCATTTTTTAAAGATTTATTTTTGTTAGAAATCAAATCCAAATCCTTTGAAATAGAAATAATCTTGTTTTTCAAAGATTCATTTTCTTTAACAAAATCAAGTTTTGAGGACAAGATCTCATTTTTCTTCAAAACACTTTCACAATTATTTATATTTTTTAAATTTTCATTTTCTTTTAAAGTAAGTTCAAGTTGAGATTTTAATGAGTCCCTTTCATTAAAAATCTCTACCTTCTCTTGCAAAGTCAAATCAAGTTGTGAACACAAATCCTTATTTTCTTTGTTAAGTCCAAACTTTTCTTTTTTAAAGCTTTATATTTTTCTAGCAATTTTTCACAAATAATAAATAGTTCTTCATTTAATGCATTGGTATCAATATAATCATTACTAGAAGAACCTAACATCATCATCATCTAATTGGGCTTCCGAGTTTACCTCAAGGGAGTCATTCCCTTAGACCATGTAGCAATGTTGCTCGGATTCTCCACTAGATTTCTCCTCCACAATATTTGATGTTTGAAACTTTGGAGAGGTCAAAGTGTTCCACACTACAAAAGCGGAATCACAATGAGAAACCAAAATAAGATATTCTTTGTTAAGCGTGCTTCTAAGTGCCGTTAGGGCTTGTGCATTGGCCTCTATATGCTTGCTATTACTAAGATATGATTTCTTGGTAGCGGCAAGGAAAACATGCAAGCCTAGGGTTTTTAGGTACATGGACATCCTAGCCTTCCAAACAACAATGTTGGAAGTATCAAACATAGGTGGGTCATGAAGTCCATGAGTGAATGAATAAACAAATAAGTGTGCAAATGCAAATCTAGATTAGCAACCAAAATCACACTCCTAGGTGGTTAAACCTAATATCAGAGCGTAGGCTCTGATACCAATTGAAAGTACACGTAGAGGGGGGTGAATAGGTGTAAGGCTAATCTATAACAAATAATGCGAAATTTAAAAACTAAATGCAACACACTTAGTGTAACCAAAGAGTGTAGCTGAATTCCCGGTGAAGGGCTCTAGATTATCTCCTCTTGATTCCTCTGAATAAGAGTTGAGGTGCTATATGAAGCTCTCTTGCTTAAACACAAGTGAGGTACACAAACAAACACCACCAAGCATATAAGTTGAATGAGCAATATGAATGATGAAAGGCACAATATAAATGAGAGAGTTAAGAGAAAGTGGATCAAACGCAAACACAAAGATATGTTTCGAGGTTCGAGCACCCAGCTCGACATCCCCGCCTTCACACAGAAGGATTTTCACTATCTCGTTCACACAGGACTTCCCACACAGGGAACCTCCACTGAGGATTTGGGACAAATACAATTTGAGAGTACACAACTCCTCTCTCAAATACAACCTCTACACTTAGAGGCAAGGCACAACTCAAAAACATCTCTACACTTAGAGGGTTAGGCACTTAGCCAAACAATAATCAACCTCTCAATAGAGGGATACTAACAAACTCAATCACCTCACACTTAAGGGATTCCATACCAATCACCTCTCACTAGAGGGATACTAATGCCACTTCCACAATCACCTCTCACTAGAGGGATATCAACACAATCACCTCTCACTATAGGGATATCACAAAGATGGAAGGTTTACCACTTGGTGATCACAAGGATCACAAACCAAATCTTTTCTTACTAAGCAATGATCCTATAGATATGATAGTCAGATAAGCTCAAGTGTGAGAAAATCAAGGTGATTGAAAATCAAATAGCAAAGAAAAATACTTGAAAAAACAATTAGAATTTGATAGAAATGAAGAACAAAACAAATATCCCAAATCTCTATTTTTCTTTGCTTTTTTCAACCCTTGGAAACAAATAAAAGATAACTCTTTTAGGCTTAAAAACTCTTTTGAAAACTTGTAATAAAGCACTAGAAAGAATAAGAATTTTGCTCTTGAAAAACTTATTAAAAATAAACTCAAATGGGGGGTATTTATAGCCCCTAAAAGAATCTGCCCATTAGCAGCTGGAAAGGGCAAAAATGCCCTTCCAGTCGACCGACCCAACGGTCATATTTCTGACCGTTGTGCCTCCGGTTGACCGGCCCGGTCGACTGAGACTGGATACAGAGAGCAGAGCTCTCTGCCGGTCAATCGGCCCGGTCGACCGGGGCCATTTCCAGAGAGCAGAGCTCTCTGGATGGCCGACCGACCCGGTCGACCGGCCCACCAGCTCAAGCTGACGTGCACGCTTGTGAACGTCGGTCGACCAGTAGATAGCCAGTACAGACTTTATAGGACTTAAAAACTTGAGTTTTTATCTTCTATTAAATCCCATAAAATTACATAAATTCCACAAAAATCAGTTCTAATTAGATCTTTGAAAAACAAATATGTGTGACAAAAATTCAACACATATTACAAACTATTTGAGCCATTTTTGTGAGATTGAAATTTGCCTTAAACCAAAATCCGTATTTTTCAAAACTTAGATTTTTGAAATGGACATCTGATTTTTTCAAAACACATGTAAATACAAAAACATGATATTTAAACAACTTTGATGCATGTTGTATATGGATAGAATCCAATATACATGAAATATAGTATATCTATGTTTTTGATATGAAATTCAATATTGGTTAAACCGAAAGCCAAAAACCAATAAATTTAAAACAAGTGTGTGTTTATAGTGAACTTGAGCATATCAACTCTATCTAATCTTTACAATGAGATCTAAACTAACTATACTAAAACAAACCGATATTTTCTTGTAGAACGCCGTCTTCAAGTCGACTCGATCCAAACGTGATCCACCGAGCTTGACTCCAACTGAGTGCTAGATGTGAACTTGACGCTCGAGCTCTTGAATCACCATGTGAAAGCTCTAAAACACCTTTGTTGAAGTTAATCACCTACTAATATCTTGATCAAATATCTGAAACTAAATATCACAAGATTATTAGTAAACTATAACTACATGAGTTAATCATCATCAAAACTAGAGTGAAGGGTCTCTGGGCCAACATAATAGGGGTCTCTCCATAATGGTGGAGATAGTCCAACGCCGAAGCTGCATCAATGGCTATGTTCAATCTATGTATAAGGGCCAGTCTCTTTCGTTTGGATTGCTCATTTTATTTCGGATGTAACCAAACATCTAAACTTCCATTAGCCATGAACTCCAAAACCAGAGCTTTAAACTCATTACCTCTAAAATCCATACTCGAACAGGCTGTAAGGATCTTAACAAGCTTTCCATGCGGATGTTCTCAAGGCTTCACATTCTGCCATAAAGCTTTTCGTTGATCCTTGATGTTGAAGATTCAGTACCTTCACAACAACCTTCATGCTATCATCATCATCATGCAGTATGCCTCTATACACTCTAGCAAAGCTTCCAGTCCCAATCAAATTATCTGTAGAGAAACCATTTGCTGCTCTCACAAGTTCAGCATATGAGACACTCTCTTGGTCACTTATGGGTGCTGAGTCTAGATGTTTTCTTCTTGATGTTTGCATCCAGAAACGCGCAACTAGAAAACAGAAGAGCACAAACAAGAATAGAAATGAACCAGCAATTGAAATGATCACTATCAACCAATGAGAGTTGTGCTTCTTCTTTGTGGATTGAGAAGGGCAGGCTGGTAAGTGCATTTCTGGGTTACCTACACAGAGCTTGTTTGTTGTTGCCAAGTACATACACTTGTGTTTGCAAAAACCCCATTTCTTGGAACTGCACCCTCGAAATTATTGAAAGAGAGATTGAGATAGACTAGAAAATGTAAGTCCTATAAGAAGTAAGAACTCTGGTGTCTTCCTGACATATTGTTATTTGAAAGATTGAGATCTTGAATGCTTCTTAATGCACTCAAAGAAGAAGGGATACTTCCATTAAAGAAGTTTTTGCTAAAGAAGCGTTGTTCAAGCTTTTGACAATCACCAAGACTGCTAGGAATTTCTCCAGACAATTTATTCATACTAACATCAAGGACTCCCAAGTTTCTCACTCCCAACTTCTGATGGTATTGGCCCTGTCGATGAATTGACTGCTAATACTAGACCTCTAGAGAGGGTGGATATGGTGAGAAGGGATGCCACCACTGAGTTTTGTTATTTTCAAGGTTTAGCACATTTAAATTTCGACAATTTCCAAGACTTGCCTGTATTGTTCCACCCAGTTCATTATAATCTAAGAAAAAAAACTAACAGTTGAGTAAGGTTGCGGATATTGATTGGGATCTCTCCAGATAGCTTGTTATTGCGCAAATCCAATTCATGCAAGTTCTGAAGCATCCCAATAGAGGCAGGAATAAGGCCTGTGAGCAAGTTTGGACAAAAGTCAAGGTTTGTCTAGCTTACGAGTTTTCTTATCTCTGGCGAGATGTTTCCAGATATCCCATTGTCTGCCATAGTTATTGTCTGAAGCTTGGTGGAAAGGTTTGCAATGGGGTGTGGAAGCATGCCACCAAGGTTATTGTTGTCTAGATCCAAAATCCGCAAGTTTGTACAATTTGTCAAATTATCGAGGAATCTCCATCCATTAGCTTCTGTAGCTTCTAACAGATTGGCAGCTAAATTTATCCACTATAAATTCTGTAAGCTTCCTAGGTTTGAAGGAAATATACCACTGAATCTGTTGAAGGAAAAGTTAATGCGTTCAAGACGAGTTGCATTGGATAATGACACCAGGATAGGTCCACAGATTTGGTTGTCGTAAAGGTCAAATTCTTCAATCAGTGGAGGAAACCGGCCTGCGCTCTATGGAATCGAACCTGATAAGTTGTTAGATGCCATAGAGAGACGAGAAAAGGAGGACAGATTCCCAGGGTTGCCAGGAAGACCTAGTGCCGTTAACTTGGAATTTTTTCCTATTGAATAGGGAATTTCCCCTGATAAGTGGTTATATGCTGGTGAAAGAGAAGTGAGAGAGTAGAGATTTCCAATTGTAGGAGGGATGCCGCCACTGAGTTGGTTGGAGCCCAAACTTAGAATGGAAAGAAAGGAGAGATTTGTCAATGTAGATGGTATGTGTCCTGTGAGACTGTTGTTTCTCAAGTTAATGCGTTAAAGGTTTGAGCATCTGCTGAGACCAGGCGAAATTTTACCAGTCAGCATGTTGCTGTGCATACTGATATTTTGTATATGTAAACAACTTGACAGTGATACGGGAATACCTCCTTCGAGATGATTCATTGTCAGATTGAGATGCTGCAGCCTGAAGAGGCGACCAATCTCTTGCGGGATGGGTCCATGAAGTTGGTTATTGGAGAGATCCAACGTCCTGAGAAACGTGAGGTTGGTTATGGCTTGTGGTATGGATCCAGACAGACTGAGGGAGCTGAGGACCAAGGGATACTCGGTGAGGGTGTCTTCGGCCACCACAAGTGATGCCTGGCCAGTCACAGAAATGGATGGAGTCATTCCAGGAGGTCAATAACCCCCTCAAGTCATTGGATAGCATGGACTTGAAGGAGAGAAGGGCATGCTGATCAGTTGCATTGTCAAATTTTGATACCAAAGAGCTGGCTTGGTAGAAACCAAGATGCAAGCACTAGAAAAGATGACCAAATTTGTGCCATGAGAATTCTCTAGGAGGACATCAAACGAGATATTTGTGTATATGCTCAAATTCAATCTTATCATCTCAAAAGTCTTCTCCCTTTGAATTACTTAGAAGAGCTCTGCCTGCAAGTGGATCTAGGTGATGGCTCTCATGTAGAGAGGGAGATCAAAATTGGAGATTTTAATTGCTGCTTTGACGAAGTTCCACTCTACGCAGAGTCATTACGTGGATTGACCTGCGCCGTCAGGCCGCCGGGGTTTGGAGGGTGCGGGGATCCCCCTCCCAGGGGTCTCTAGGATCGGAGCCCCGGAACAAAAATTGAATGGAGCGGGGTATGAAACTCGGAGATTGAAAGTGAATTCGGAGCGGTAGCAGCACAGTCTTGGAGAAGTCCAGAAACCTAGTCCAGAGTATTGCCTCGGAGTTCTAATCCGGAGTGTATAGCAGCGCGGGTCTTCAGAGTCGTAGATGTCTTCGGAGTCCTGAACATTTTCGGAGTTTTGGGCGAATTAGAGTTCGGGTCGATTTCTGTTGTGAACCCACATTCTATTGATTTACTTTGTTTGACTCTCTCTCCCCCATTGGTTATAAATAGAAGGTTTTATAACCCTAGTTTTGAGAGTGAGTGAGAAAGTTGTATTCTTTTTTTGTAACTTTGGTTAATTGAATAAGATCTCCTCTCTTCTGCCCCAAGCCATAAGCAAATTGTCGAACCTCGTTAGATCTTGTCTTCTTTACGATTTGTGTCATTGTTTGTGCATTTATGTTTTGATTTCTTTAGGCAAATGTGTCGCCTTTATTGGTGGTTTGATCTCATGCTAGATTCAACATCTCATGCACCACAATTTTCAACAGTGTCATTTTCAGTTGGACTTCGACTGCCAGCTCATTCAGGGAACAAAAAGTATTGAAAAATTGGCTGTTACCCAGCTAAAAGTTTTGAATAATGCACTAGAATAAAAAACCGGTGCAAATACCAGAAGACCTTCACATTTCAAAAGTCATTTCCCTTGACATGCTAGAAGCCAAGGGATTCAAGTGGTTTCTTTTGTGACTTCTTCCATTATAAATTTCTTCTTCTGGCATAAAGAAAGTTGGTACATATTGTCAATTAGTCTAGTGTATTTCTCTGATTAAACAGTAGAATTTAAAACTAGGGTTGGTCTCAACCTGTAAATGCTTTGAAAGTGGTAGTCGATGCCACATGCTAAAATTGCTCACTAGGACTTTCTGTTGGCCAGTTGATGATATCATTGATAATTTCAGAGGTTGACGGCCTATATGAGATGTGAAAGAAGAGGGTTCTTGAGGCTATATATATATTCACCCTATTGTGATGGTTCACATGTTTATCTATGTGGCCCTGTTTGGTTAAGGAGTGGGAAGTAAGGAAGTGAGGTAGTGGTAATAGTTTTCTTTTGAACTTGGGAATTGATTAGTAAGTTTTCTGGTGTTTGAATGTTATTGGAAAGTATGATTTGAAAAATGTTATGTCTTTTCCGGTGTTTGGATGGTAATGTGGAAGTGGAAGTAGAAAAGTTGACCGCAAAATAATATTAAAATAAAAATTAATTAAGAAAAATAAAAAATTGATTGTAATTAAAATGCAAGTGAGATTTACATGACCAAAAAATTAACTATTTTCTGCCATAACTTATTACAAATGAGATTTGCATGACCACAAAATTAACTGTAGCACTCTGGAAGTGAGGAAATGGTTGTGTAAAAGAGAAAAGAAAAAAAGGAAAAGATGTTTTCTTTTTTCCTTTTTCGGTGTTTGATAGATAGGGAAGTGAGCAATTATACTTCCCCATTTCCTTACTTCCGCCCATTTCTTTGCAACCAAACACGCCCGTATCTCAATCTTGCTCAATGGACTAACATGGTTGGGGTAAAAAGAGGTTAACATAATGTTTGAGTCAATGTTGCAGTCCTGTACTTGTTATACTGAGATCTTGCGTGTTTAAAATTTGCTTTCATACAGACTAACTGAAGTCTGTGCAAAAATGATTGTTTAGCTAGCTTTTGAGTTATGGCACCTTGAATCCTTGATTCAACGAGAGAGATCTCCTGATTAGCTAATTTTACATCCTGTAATGCTCCACTTAAGTAAGAAAACCACATATGTTTCCTTTTTGCGTTATGGAGGTGCTTGACCCAATCTTTAAGTTGTCCACTAAGCGTTAACAAAAAACATTTCATATTTGTTATTCCCTGAGTCTGTGAGCAATTATTAGAAAAGTAAGAATATGAAAGTTGACATTCCATAATTGTTTCTTCCCCACGTCTTATAAACAATTAGTAGAAGAGCAAGCATATGAAAGTTGTAAGTATTGGGCTCATTACTTCTGTTGTTTGTTTATGTTTGCCTACTAACACCTGATCCTTTTTCTTTTCTGTCAGTTCCATGCAAGCTGCAGGTTGCCATGCTTGCAATGACGAGGAACACACCCTATTTGTGAGGGTATGCAGAGCGAAAGAGGTTGCATGCTCCATGTCCAGTAGATGTGTATACTGATTCTGCACTTTCTTACTGAGAATACTGTAATGTATCTCTTCTCCTCTGCAATCTGGAAGCGATGGAGCTGAATTCGGCATCTCAAGACCTCCCCACTTTCTGCTGGTATGGATGGTTGATCGGTAATTGTACCAAATTGTTCATCGCAGGAAGAAAACTAAATGCTGGTGTACTTAATTTACTACAGTTATGATCTTTGGAGAGGACCTCAAGAACTTTACCTGCACAGGCTACAAATCTTTGGAGATGTCGAATGTGGTTCAGATGGAAGTTTGGGCCTCAACTGTGATCTCATTTCAGGCTAACAAGATGGAGCTAGTAAAGTTCAATTGCTATGGCATCATGCAGTCACCTCCATTTAATTGGAAGAAAGAAAGAAAGAAGCTTTGTCTCTTTTTCGGGTAATTGAAATATTAGAGATGCATTTGTTAGAGGTGATGTGAACACTGTAAGGTATTTGCACATTTTGAAATTTTACTGTAAATTTCTCAGGGATATTTTTTTTTCTTCATCGTAAGCTTTAATTATTTACTCTGCTAGATTAATTACAATATTTTCATTTTTCCGAAGAAATAAAGTTAGTTATTAGTTATTACAGTGAGGGGGTGGGAGCCACGTCTCACATGGGCCCCACATGTTATGCATCCATTAAAAAGCTCCACATTTCATGGTCCGTGGACTACTGGTACAGTTGGATCAGGTCCTGTAAATGGTGCCAGGTCAAATCATGGACGCATGACAGAGCAGAACCGAACCTCGTGAGATGCCCCGTCATTTCAAGGAGGCATATTCGTAATTTCGTCCCCATGTCAGGGTTATTTCTTCAGACAAGCAACCGCCTCGAGTTTCGTCTCGCTGACGCTATAAATATGGAATTTTCGAGCCCTGATCTCATTTCAAAGTGATCTTCTTCCTGTTCCCGTGAGAGAGAGAGAAAGAGAGAGAGTAAAACGATTTCGAGAGTCTTCCATCAATTTGATCCCTAGGGTTTCAATTTCCAAAGAATCTCAGATCTAGGTGTTTTTTAAGATCATTTCGTCAAATTCGTTCGAGGGGAGCAACATTTCCGACGATCAGAGATCGGAGATCGTTAATTGACGCGGGGTATATCGATCTTGGGGGTTTTCAGATGTGATCTTTGATTTCGGGCGGCTGGAGGAGATATCGTCTTCAGTGTTCGATCGATCCGCTTCTTGTTCGAATTGCGAAGGGAGAGCTCAAATCGGCGACAGAGATCTTGATCTTTGGGTTTAGATCGGTGAATTTTGGGTTTCCGAGGGATATCGTCTACAGTGAGGATCATATTATTTGAATTGGCGAAGGAGGAGCTCAAATTGGCGACGGGCGTCTCGGTCTAGGGTTTTAATCGTTTTCTTGTTTGAATTTGTGAGACAGGGCTCAAATTGATGAGATCGGCCTCTCTTTCGTGAAATCAGCAATGAGAAGCTCAAATTGAGGTTTAAGATCTTGTGTTTAGGTTTTGAACTTTCTCAAGGATCACGATGCAGGAGCTAGGGTTTCCCGCCTTGAAGAGCTTGGATCATTTCAGATCCTTGAAAACATCTCTCTCAGAAGCTGCAAAAGCCTCCCCGATCTTGATCCCGAGTCCTTCGTCTCCTGATTCCATAAACTACGGAAGCTTTGCAACTCTGAAGCGCACAGCAGGTCATCTCCGTTTCTTTTTTAACTGAAGAAGTTTCTTTTATCCCTGTTTCTTTTCCCCCTCTGAGAAATTACTGTTCTGTTTTGTGACCATTTCTATTTTGATGTGTGATTTCTCAGAGAAGTTGATTCACGAACAAGTTTCAGTCAAAACTGACCTTGAAATGACGGTAAAAATTCTTGATATCTTCATCGTTTCATCACGTGATAACATTATATGATTTCACATATCATTTTACATCTCGTTACTGTTCATGCATACATCCAACGTAAATTAACATGATTATTTGTGCGTGTGTGTGATAAACTGATTTACTGACACGAAAATCTATATTGCTTGTGACTAAGTGTTATGATCTGAATTCGAGGTTAAATGGACAATACTAATCGGATGTTATGCTTATCTTGATCGTTTGGGAACTTTTGGAGAAATATTGAGGTTATGATTGATGACTAAAGACTATATCGGATGATATTGTGATCCTGATATTAACAGAAATTATTTGAGGAAATCACTTAAAATTTCTTGTGAAAATATTTGAGGATATTTTATTGGAGTATAATTCTTATAATCTTGACCAATTTATTATGATAACTGGATTACATATTAGACGACACTAACACTTCTTGCACGACTCTGCATTCATCTCCTGATATAACTACCGTTTATACTTTTTGTGTTCATGATATACACTGTATTCACTATGTGACATTGGAATTCTTGATAGCGATTTGTGATCATGTCTTACCGAGTCACACGCTGTCTTGCACTTGTATTGATTAATAAAATTTACCAAGCCGGGGTTACTGGGGGAGATTGATAGTAGGGATCAGGGAGGAGGTGTGCTTGGAAGGGCGGCTCCTTCGAGGGCCTTGCCAAATGTGATTTCGTGATTATGTGATTCAGTGATTATGTGCGCACTTATTGTTAAATAAAACTTGAGTACACTGAACTGTTTCTCCCTGCTATTCAGGATCCACAAAACGTATCACTTGTTAGATATGCAGACGTCCTGTGGGATGGGGCACATGATGGTTGCATTAGTATAGGGTTAATAAAATGCTAAACAGATATTTGCGTCATATCCTGCATTGACTTCAGTGATCTAGCTCGTCTCATATTGTTCCTTCGTGTGATCTAGAACCTATCACGTGTTTTTGTGATACTGACACCTGAGATTTCTGTGGCATGCATTATCTTGATTACATGATTTTTCTGGACTTGCCATGTGATTTTAAATTGTGATTTTGTGATCGTGTGATTATGATACACGACAGTTACTCGTCCAGGACATCTAATGTTCATTATACTCATGTCACAACACGCATGCACAGACATACTGTACATGATCTATTGTTTTGTCTATTCCCGTTATAGTTCTCATTATTGCCAAACATGTTGATTTTTTTATTCCGATGTCTTATTTGTAATGTCACTATATTTTTATGTTTCTACTTTTGTTGTTCGTTTTTTCTGTGTACACTTGCTGGTCCGGTTTTGGCGGACCTATATTATTTTTCAGTATCTAGACCAGAGAATCAGTATAAAAGAGTTGATCGTAGAGCACATTATTATTCAGTCATCACTTTGGTGAGTTTAGTTTTCCTTTCTTGACTTGTTTTATTCAGATATATAGTGGATAATATTATTAATGATTAGTATTTCATATATGTATTTTTTCCCCACGCTTGATTGTATATGTGTATATGTGTGCTACCTTGTTTGTAATTGAAAGCTTAAGGTATTCATGGAAGAGATTTCACTCTTCGCGAGTATCTGCTGGCCATCGTCACGTACCCATACACCATATTTTGGGAAGCGGGGCGTGATATAATTTTATTGGCATCAGAGCCAGGTTGAGCAATATTATATGCAACACATATAAATCAAGCCCACATATACGATAATCATCTACGAAATTATTTGAGTGAACAGTCGACTTTCTCCTCTGATTCTGTACTTGTACAATCGATCTTCGAAAATTCTTGAACCATCACTCTGATCTGACGATTTCATCTATCTATTCGTGTCTTCATATAGTCATCGTACCCTACATGCCCCTTGATCATTTCTCATTAGATTATTATTATTCTGGATTCTGATTGATGAGAGATTATCGATGGTTTGACCCGATCATTTAGACAGAGAGGAATACTTAAGAGGGAACATTGAGGAATTAGGGTATGTTGAATGAAAATTTCAGAGATTTAATACTTAATTGAAATTAATAAGATACATGACTACTAGGAAATCATAGTAAGATAAAGGATTTAGGATAAAAATCATGATTGGATTAAATAGTGTTCAAAATACATCTATACACTGAATTTGATAGCGAAGGATTTGAATTGGAGAATATGGATCTTGGGTTAATAATCAGATCACAAGAATTTCAATAGATGAACTCATTGCCTTTGGACAAAATATAACATTACCTTGGATCAGATTGCTTGGATTTGATTTTTAGAACGAGAATCTTGGAGTTTTCATATCTAAGTAATATTCGGGGAATATCAATCATAATTTAAGGTTTTTGAATTAATCCTATGTCTCTTAGTACAGGAACATAGCAATTGGAATACAATGATAATCTGAGGAATACTGTGATCTTCTGATTGAGAAATCAATAGAAGTAGACTTGGAGAACATGTGAATCAGAATTCTGATAATGTACAATCATCGGACTAAAGAAGATTGAAAAATTAACAATATTTGGATGCACTTGAAGTGAATTCTCGATGATATTCCTGATTGACGATCTTACTCAGATCTTGGAGAAACCGTTCTAAGTATATTAGCAGATTGTCAATATCGGAAGGCTGATCTTACAAATAAATTATACTCTCGAAGATTTATTGAAATTTTTGTATCGGTGAATGTGTTAAATTGACATGTAATCAGGTGAGAGTATGACTATTCCTAGATATCCTGACTTCTTCCCTGAGTTGACTTCATACAAGCGTAAAACCTCATAATCAGTACGTCCAACGATTCCTACCACATCGAAGACCATTTATAAATATTCTTACCCTTGCTCTCACTTTACCTCAGAGTCGTCTAATCTGTTAAGACTTAACTTTCAAGCTCATCTTCCTGATTACTAATTTTACATGCGTTCTTTAAAGTACTTCTCAGCAATAAACTCTCACCCGAATCTCACGTCGTGTTGATTCCTGACCTCTATCATACTTGAGTTTATTCCAGTGAAGGCTCAACTCAACCAGATTTGTTATCACAGATGATTATGCATGAGATTAAACAATATATATGATAATGATATTAATTGATTGGTCCTTGTGGATATACTAAGAAATTGATGATGGACCCAGAGTACTCACGATATCTGGTTTCTTCTGTGATTGGACCGACTGATTAGTGATCAGCTCGTTATTATTGTCCTATTAAGAATCATAAATGAGAGGAAGTGGTAGATATATCTGAATATTTAGAAGATCAATGAAGTTGAAAACTTAAACTTTGAGGATCTGAAGCAGAAATATCAAAGCAAGATTATAGACATCAATTTAGAAGGTATATTGAGGTTTTTTTCAAGGACTTAATTATTAATTTTGATGTTTGATCTTGGAATTTCTATTAGTGACTGCTACCTTAACTAATAATCTTCCGATAGTGATCGTGCACTCTGGGGATTGTCTTATTGTGATACTATAGGATGAGCATGAGCATGCCTCGAGGACTTGACATTATTTGATATTTGATCTTTTTGAGGAAATTAACAGCAGAGTCGATTATGATTTAAGTAATAGATGGCGATTTCAGAGATAAGTTATTTTTGATAATTTAAAAATGATGTTTCAAGGATGATGACACATTTGTGATGCTTTCTTTGAACAACTTGAGAATTATGTTCAATGTAATCCATGTAGATCGAAAGACTCAAAGGAATAAATAGTGGAGTACTATTACAGATAAACCCCAAAGATTTGGCCATAATATTGTGGCGGGATTTTATCAGATGAATATGACTATGGTAGATCAGAAGACTAAGAAAATATTAAGGATGAATGATTACAAACTCTGAGGAGCTGATTTGATCCACAAAACTTGTGATAATACTCTTCACAAAGAAACACGTTAGCTTATTACTCATGATTGACTTGATAGTAGTATGTTGACATGACTGCAGATCTGGGACAACTCTAACCCTCACAGATATCACTTCGATTCTTGTACTGATGCCATCCTTTATATTTATTGAATTTTGAGGACGAAATTCTTTTTATTAGGTGGGTAGGATTGTAACCTTCGGTCCCAGTTGTACGCGTGTATGTATTGATATTTGATTAAGTATAAATATCCGATTTGACCATTCTAATAGCTGGATTGACACCGTTTCAGCTCAAGATATCATTTCTAAATGTTTTGAATTTTTTAAGATTTTTCGAAATTTTTCTAAAATTTATGGAAGAGATCTCAGAATTTGAGATCGACTGTTGTCACAAACTGACTGCAGGATTTTTATGTAGCAATCAACGGTGAATTTCACAAATCCAATTTCACAACGATGTTTAAAATGATATTTTCTATTTTTGAGAATTTTTGGAGATTTTTCTGAATTAACTAAAATTTAATTAAAATTAAATAAATAAAAAAATTAATAAAATAATAGTCAAATCACATCACCTCTCAACTGCCTTCTGTTCACGTGCTGGGGGCAGTGATATCTTTTTTACATTTTGCATATAAAACCCTAAAGTATTAAATATTGCACAAAGCTCCTTTCATTTTATAAGAAATATAATTAAAAAAGAAACTTTTACATAAAGAACATGAAGAAGTTTATATTCGTAAATTAGCCCCTCCCTTAACCACCATTCGCCTGCTCCGAACCTGCGCTATGCTCGTGCTGTGCCTCTGTTCACTCGAGAACTGGAACTCTCTAGACTTTGTTCAAGCGGACTCTCTAGGGGACTCTCCAGTTGGAACTCTCCAGAGAAACTCTCTCACTCTCATGGTCATCTATAAATAGGCCATTCCCCCTTAACTCAATCACCCAACTTTTCTCATCTCTCTTTCCTTTCACTGTCAAACAATCAGAGACCAAACCAAGGAAAAAGAGAAAGAATAAGAAAAGAAGATAGGATAGATTTAGTGGGGCATTAAGGTAAGGTTAACTTTAATTTTTTTATTAATTATTCATTTAGAATTAGTAAAAATCTTAGTTTATATTAGATGAATTTTAGTTAGCACATAAATTAATAAATTAATTAATGAGTAATCTGTAATAAATTAATTAGTAGAGATTAATAAGATTAAGTTGGCTAGTTAATTATCACTTAATAATTAAAATAGTTAATGTTTTAAATACTAATATTATAATACTAATGTTTGTATGAATTAATAAAATAGATACTAGTATATGTATGTATAATTATATTATTTCACATAAATCTAGTAATGATAAAATAATAAATTAGACAGCTAATTAGAAACTAATAAATGTGGGTTAAGTAGCAAATAAGAATAATTAATAGAGATACTTGGAGAATCTACTTAATGATATGACGAAATATTATATGGTTAGCACTAGTAAATAATTAGCGACCAAGCTAGATTATATGAAATTAAATAACTAATATTTTAATAAAAACTAAGAGGATAACATATGTATTTGAAAATAATTGCTATTTTAAAAAAGAATAGCAATAATGTAAATAGCTAGTTTTAGACTAGTAGCAATGTTAAATAATTATTAGAATCCATATAACTATTTAGTAATTAGTATTAAAATAGTATTAAGTATTTAAATAACTTCTGAAATAACTAGTGTAATAGCACTGAATTAAATATTAAAAATAAAGGAACCAGATACTGTCGATACCACTCCAAAAAAATAAGATACTTATTTTGAAGGCTTAGGAAATCTAGACTAAAATAAAATTGTTCAATTATCTAGACCGTGAGCCTGACCCGATGCCAGTTGCTGTTAAAGGACAGTCGGACCCCGCGACAACAGGCAAGTGTATACACTTCCTTCTCCTTGACTTTTCTATTGATTTTAATACTGTCTTTTAACTATTAATTTCTTGACATCATATCTCTGGTTACTGATGTCATGTGATCACGACTACACTGTGTGCACACTACATCGTTCCGATTGTACCGTTAATCATTGTATTATTCATTTTACCGTTAATTCCTGACATCATTGGTTTCATCACATGATAACATTATATGATTTCACATATCATTTTACATCTCGTTACTGTTCATGCATACATCCAACTTAAATTAACATGATTATCTCTATGTGTGATAAATTGATATACTGACACGAAAATCTATATTGATTGTGATTAAGAGTTATGATCTGAATTTTGAGAATAAATAGACAATAGTAATCGGATGTTATGCTTATCTTGATCGTTTGAGAGTTTTTGGAGAAATATTGAGGATATGATTGATGACTATAGATTATATCGGCTGATATTGTGATTCTGATATTAACAAAAATTTTGAGGAAATCACTTAAAATATATTGTGAAAATATTTGAGGATATTTTATTGGAGTATAGTTCTTATAATCTTGACCAATGTATTATGATCACTGGATTACATATTAGATGACACTAACACTTCTTGCACGACTCTGCATTCATCTAGTGATATTACTATCGTTTACATTGTTATGTGTTCATGATATACAGTGTATTTACCGTGTGACATTGGAATTCTTGATACCGATTTGTGATCATGTCTCACTGAGTCACACACTATCTTGCACTTGCATTGATTAATAACATTTACCTAGTCGGGATTACTGGGGGAGACTGATAGTAGGGGATTGGGGAGGTGTGCTTGCAAGGGCGACTCCTCCGATGTCCTTGCTAAATGTGATTTCGGGATTATGTGATTCAATGATTATGTGCACACTTATTGTTAAATAAAACCTGAGTACAATGAACTGTTTAAACCTTTTATTCGGGATTCACAAAGCGTATCACTTGTTTGATATGCAGACATCCTGTGGGATGGGGCACAAGATGGTTGCATTAGTATAGGGTTAATAAAATGCTAGACATAGGCATTTGCATCATGTCCAACATTGACTTCAGTGATCTAGCTTGCCTTATATTGTTCCATTGTGTGATCTAAAACCTAACTCGTGTTTCTTTTATACTGACATCTGAGACTTCTGTGACATGCATTATCTTGATTACATGATTTTTCTAGACTTGTCATGTGATTATAAATTGTGATTCTGTAATCTTGTGATTATGATACACGACAGTTACTCGTTTAGGACATCTCATGTTCATTATACTCATGCCACAGCACGCACGCACAGACGTACTGCACATGATCTATTGTTCTGTTTATTCCCGTTTTAGTTCTCGTTACTGCCAAACATGTTGATTTTTTTTATTCTGATGTCCTATTTCTAATGTCACTATATTTTCATGTTTGTACTTTTGTTGTTCGTTCCTTCCTGTGTACACTTGCTTGTCCGATTCTGACGGACCTCTATTATTTTTCAGTATCTAGATCAGAGAACTAGTATAAAAGAGTTGATAGTAGAACGCATTTTTATTCAGTCGTCGCTCCGTTGAGTTTAGTTTCCTTTTCTTGACTTGTTTTATTCAAATATAGTGGATGATATTATTAATGATTAGTATTTCATATATGTTTTTTTTATCCCTACGCTTGATTGTATATGTGTATATGTGTGCTACCTTGTTTATAATTGACAGCTTAAGGTATTCATGGAAGAGATTTCACTCATTGTGAGTATCTACTGGCATCGTCACGTACCCATACACCGTATTTTGGGAAGCAGGGCGTGACACGATTTTGTTGTTATTAGAGCAAGTTGAGCTGTAAATATGGGGTTTTGGCGCCCTGATCTCATTTCAAAGTGATCTTCCTCCCGTCCCCGCGAGAGAGAGAGCCTAAAACGATTTCGAGAGTCTTCCATCAGTTTGATCCCTAGGGTTTCAATTTACAAAGAATCTCAGATCTAGGGGTTTTTTACGATCATTTCTTCAAATTCGTTTGAGGGGAGCAAAATTTCCGACGATCAGAGATTGGAGATCGTTAATTGACACGGGGTATATCGATCTTGGGTTTCTGAGATGTGATCTTTGATTTCGGGCGGCTGGGGGAGATATCGTCTTCAGTGTTTGATTGATCCGCTTCTTGTTCGAATTGCGAAGGGAGAGCTCAAATCAGCGACGGAGATCTTGATCTTTGGGTTTAGATCGGGAGAATTTTGGGTTTACGAGGGATATCGTCTACAATGAGGATTTTTTTCTTTGAATTGATGAAGGAGGAGCTCAAATTGGTGACGGGCGTCTCGGTCTAGGGGTTTTAATCATTTTCTTGTTTGAATTTGTGAGAAGGAGCTCAAATTGATGAGATCGGCCTCTCTTTCGTGAAATCAGCAAAGAGAAGCTCAAATTGAGGTTTAAGATCTTGTCTTTAGGTTTTGAACTTTCTCAAGGATCACGACACAGAAGCTAGGGTTTCCCGCCTTGAAGAGCTTGGATCATTTCAGATCCTTGAAAACACCTCTCTCAGAAGCTGCAAAATCCTCCCCGATCTTGATCCCGAGTCCTCCCTCTCTGGATTCCATAAACTACGGAAGCTTTGCAACTCTGAAGCGCACAGCAGGTCATTTCCGTTTCTTTTTTTAACTGAAGAAGTTTCTTTTATCCCTGTTTCTTTTCCCCTTTCTGAGCAATTTCTGTTCTGTTTTGTGACCATTTCGATTTTGATGTGTGTGATTTCTCAGAGAAGTTGATTCAAGAACAAGTTTCAGTCGAAACTGACCTTAAAATGGCGGTAAAAATTTTACTTTTAATTTTTTCCCCTTTTGGTTTACTTTTGAAGTCAAGTGTTGTGCTTTATGTGTCAAGGTGCTGGTTTATTTCAATCATTAGTTTTGTCATTTTCCTGCTACAATCTTCACTTTGTCGTTTTATCTGTCCAATATTGAACATGTGTTTCTTAGTTCTCCTTTCCTCATTCGTTCTGCTGTTTTACCTTTTAGTCCAACTCTTCCATTGCTCTTTCCAAGGATCTGTAAATTGGTTACTTTTTCCTGCTTTTCTAAGGTTCACATTGTAATTTAGAGTTAAAACTTTGTATTGTTGTATCGCCCTGAGCACCCATACCTCATCAATCCATGAAACTTTATATGGAGATTTTTTACTTGATCTGCTTTTGTTGCCATGAAGAAATATAAGCTGTTTGCTGTAACTTCTCTTTGAGTCATCCTGTTAAGCTCCCTAAGAGGTACTGACGAGATTTAAGTGCTAAGCCCTCTTAATCTACTCAAATGCTCCTTCGGAAGGGCTTTTTTGTGTTTTGTTTGGTTTTTTGGGCTTCTTATCTCTCCAGTTGGGAGCAGAGATTTTTTGAGGTAAGTATTGGGAGGATGGTAAACTTGCATGCTAGGTAGGTCCAGCTAACTCCTCCATTTTGGCCTCTCCAGCCTGTATCACCTTGCTAAACCCCTCTGCCAAAAATCTCCTTGCTTCTTCGATTGAATTTTTTCAAACAGCACCCAAGTTTTCTTTATGTTACTTTCCATGAAACTCAGTTCCAGTATTCTTCCCCCCCCCCCCCCCCCCCCCCCCCCCCCCCCCCCCCCCCCCCAACCCCCACCCCACCTTTGAAAAAAAGAAAGAAAGGGGATGGAAAAGTGCTTGTTCTCTATGGAACTTGTTTTTCAGATCTTGTGACCTGGCAGCTTTTGTCAAACAGATCTTATGTAAAGTAAATCAACAGTGTTGTCATAAAACATTAGATTTCAAAATTTCTATCAACCCATATTTTTAGTAAACTTACAAACTGAACAGCCCCTTGTCATCTTATCTGAGACCTCAAGATGATATTGATAACTTTAGTTTATGATTTATTCCAGCAACAAATATGGGCACTTTTTATCAAAAACCATCTGAGTGGGGACCACCACCTTATGGCAGAACTCAACCTCAAACAGTCAGTCATATCACATAATTCGCTTCCCCCCCCCACACCCCAAAAAAAGGTAAAACATTAGGAGGCGGCCCCTGTTCCATAATAAGATCTTAATGAAATTTTCCTCAAAAGTAGCGTGTTACAATCACAGGGTGAGAATATACATATCTCACGGATTGACTTAACCCTCAAGCGAAACTAAAAGATAATACAACGAAAAGCCGTATGGACTGTACAAAGAAGAATACATATGGCAATGTTCTCTGAATCCTGAGGTAGTGGCAAGATGAATGCTTTCCATGCTCAATGTTCTCATCATCGTGATAAAATGTGCTAGAAATCAAACTATCTGAAGGATATACTCCACACACACACACACCAGGCCTTGACTTCTTGAGTGCCTCATTGAGAAGAAAAAAAAATCCCGCAAGGTCAATCAATTTATTTCGACCGGGCACCATAGCAGCATAGCTCACCTTTTGGCTCCTACTAGAATTGATCTAAATCATGATCATATATTACTGGGAGATGTTTGTTCCTAACTCAAAACACCTTCACTAGGAGGTGGTGCGTAAATGCCACGACCCAACAGAATTTTGGTTTTGTCATCATAGCGTAGTCGCTAAAATTTTCCCTATGGTGAATATTATCTGACTCATAATTTCTTGAATAGGTCATTCAAAAACCAGTAATTGTCTTTTAAGTATTTCATGTTTTTATGAGGTTCCTTCTTGAACTAACTTGTGCTAATAAAATGCTTCATAATATGACAACTGAAGCACAAGAGGCTGATACTAGCAACAGAGCAGATACGCATACTAGAAGACAAATTACAAGAAACAACCAATGAAAATGACAGACTTCGAATGAAGCAGACAGAAAATGCAAAGCTCCGGAAGGGAATTGATTCAAAGATCTGTCAACCAATAACACTCTGTGATCAGCTAACTGAAACTCTACAACAACGAGCGGATCAGACTTGTAGAGGTATATGGCTAGATTGATTATTTCCTACACATTGATCTGTCAGGTTCTCCTTGGTCTAACTTTTCAATGATTTATGCGAAGTAGCCGAGGAAGACAAGAAGTTCTTTCATAAAAAGCTCCGAGGTAACTCAAAAGCGCTTGAGGATTTCAGTTCTCAGTTAAATGATTTGTCTGCAAAGTCTCGAGTCTGCAGGCAACACGATCAGAATCGGTGAGTCTATAGCACTTGCATCTTATTACATGTTAATACAGCTTGGAAAATTTAGTGTTTCTGTGCGTGGTATGTTTTTTAAAGTTTGAGAATAATAACAACTAAGCCTAATCCCAAATTCTTGGTGTAGGCTGCATGCTCATTTTTCTCAATTCGACTTCTGTCAATTAGCATCTACCAGTATACCTCTTACTGCCTCAATTTATGTTCTTTCTTCTCTACCTGTAGTCCTACCCACTCTTCAACTGCCATCCTATGTTGCACGGACACGGCAACATTGAAATGGACACGACACGTGGACACGTGGCAAATACTTAAAAATACACATGACACCGCGTGTCCGACACACATGTCGGACATATTTTGGACACGATACGGCCTCATAATAGAAGTGTTCGTGCCACATAGCTACAATCCTCAATCCTCCTCTATACTTGTTAGACATGTTCGAAGTATCAAAAACTATTCTTGATTCTTGTTCAACTTATCCTCAACTTAAGCTGCTCGAAATTCTAACAAACGCACACATTTTCTAAATTTTGCATCTCATTTCTCATTTTTCCCAACATTCTCATCTCAGCTACCCTCATTCTTCAGACATGGTTATTAGTTGCTCAACAATTTGAAGATAAAACTGTGGTTGTCATCTCAGAAAAATTATGGGTAATTGGGCGTTCTACGGTCAAATAATACTGCACAAGCATATTTGTCTGCTTCAACCATCCTGCTCTAGAATCTTTTTATTCTGTGGATAACATCTCAATCTCTCTGGCCCCATCTGGCAATTGGAGTTGGATCTTCTTGCTAACTCTTGCCAAACAACCAGAAATTCTAAGAATTAGCAAGTAATGATGAAAGTGAAATTAGCCCAAAACTACCCTCAAAACCATCTTAAAAGCCACCCAATCCAAGAATTATCAATTCCACCAAAAGGTTGGAATTAGTCTCTCTCTCTTTCTCATCTCCATTCCCGGCTCTTGGTAATTCTAGATCCAACCAAACAATTCCCTCCTTCCTATTTCTCTTCTCCCAAGGTACTAAATCCCAACTCCTAACTGCAGTGGCCAAATATTACAGCCAGTGTGATGGATGATTATCTAAGTTTCTCTTTCCCATTAATGTGACTGCCCCTGCACATCTCACAAGATGTCTAAGCTGTAATGATCAATATGATAGGATGTTTTAGTTAGTAATTACCTGCGAGTGTATGCTAATTTCATGTTGCTCTTTATGATGCTCTGTGTTTTTTCCCCTTGCGGGGGAAGAAAAGATGTTGGAACTTAGACATAAGAAAGAGGCAATGGAGAAAAAAATTCAGGGATGAACTATGCACGAGCTATAATATTATTAAGGTAAAAGGTAAATTTTCTTCTTCAATCAAAGATGACTTTCTCATAATATATATGAATTAAGCTTATGGTTGACATGCTTCTGTGTTGTCTCTAATCAGAACCTGACTTAAGGCAAGCATTAATTGAAACATTGCAAAAGAGTTTCTAGAAGAAGAATAATTAGAGAGATAAGGAGAGTCCAATTAGTTTCTAAAATAGTTCTTAGGATCTAGTAGAATATAGTCCAATCCTTTCATTTATGTTTGTGTAAAAGGAGATGATTTGAATGGAAGGTTTATTCTAAGTAGTCGTTTTCCTGCCAATTTTCAGTGATCATATTTTAAAGAAGTTTTAAGGATTAAGTTGTAGAATTGAAAATATGTGTACATCACCTGTCATGACCAGACTATGTCTTCTTGCACAAATTAAATAATTAGCATACACTGGCCAGACTTCAGTATATTTATGTAAGTTCATTGGGCATTTATGCCGTAAGGGAGAAGCTTTTTCCCATGGTTTGAAATATTACTTGACACCGATATTATGGTCCGATACTGATACTACCCATATGACCCAAAATGATACCCTATATTGCCGATACGACATGACAAGATAAATGGATGATATTTTGATTTTGATACCAAAATTCTATGGCCGATACTGATACTGATACCTATTTTCCATTAATTTGTAACGTGAAAAACTTACAAAATTCGAAGAGAATTACAAGTAATTAATTAAAAGAATTAGCTCTTCTTTTAGAGTTTCTAGGGAAGTACGCCGGTGGAAGTCTGGTCAGCACGCAACCACTTTGTTCTGTTGATGATACGAGTGGTTTGAGTCTTCGAGTTTTCTGTTTAGGGATTTTCTTCTCGCCTGGTTCCGAAAATCCTCTGAGGGAGGAAGATCTTTAAGGTATTAGCATTCTGAAAGAGAGAAGCAAAGTTCTCTTAATGAGCTCGAAAGTTAGAGATGGGATAAGTCCAGCCTCTTCTTGAGAATCTCTAGTCGGCAGTCGACAACCCTTAGCTTGTCTGGCAATGGGCTATTTATTGGCGTTATGAGATGTAACACCCCCTTCTAAAAATCAATAGATTGATTTGATCAATCTGATCTAGCTTCGCTTTTAGAGCCAAGATAGCTTCACGACGAAGCTAATCATAGCTGGAGCGAAGTTAGAGACTCTGCGTGAAGTCATCTAGCCAGCTGGCTTAGAATTTGTTACAAAAATCCCTTGATTCTCTTCACTAATCAGGAGATTTGCCTTGATCTTCTCCAACTGATTGAGGAGTGATTGGATTAAGGCAAATAATTGTCAAATATGTGATAATGATCACATCAATCTCGTGCTGAGATTTAAATGGTCAAAAATGATCATATAAGCTCGCGACGGAGCTAGCTCACAACGGAGTTAAGGAAAGAGCTTCATGCGAAGCTAAGCTCACAGTGGAGCTACTGAGCTATCTGCAAAGCTTGCAGCGAAGCTTAGCAACGAGCTCTCAGCGGAGCTAGAAGATAGCTCTCTCAACTGAGCTAAAAAGTGCCTCAGGGGAAGCTAGAAAACATAGCTTGTAGCCCCTGTTTTAAATATCGACCGAGATATCAGCAGATATCTCATTTTTTATCTATTGTCGATAAGATATGAGGAAATCGTTCGCCCATATCACTTGCAGCCGGCCGATATTTGAAATATCGCCCGATAAATCGTCGAATATCAGGCAATAAATCGCCCGAGATGTCGCCCATATGAAATAATTTATTTATTGCGTGATTGCGTGCAAATGTATATTATTTTTTACCGTCTTTGCATGTATATTACATCATTTTTATTTGGTAGATGATACCTATGACATTAAACCAACTTTTAGTTATCAATATTTCATTATATATAGTGTCCAATCTGAACGCCCGATATGCGCGCGCATCCCTGATATCTCTCCCGATATCCGATATGAAAAACCTCCATCCGATACGATATTGATATCCGATATTTAGAACCTTGCTTGCGGGAAGCTGGATGTTTAGCTTCCTGGGCTTTCTTCAGAGGACAACAATTGGCTCACTGTCTGCTTCACTGGATTAGTAGAGTTCAAATCACCGTCTTGTCCATCAGGGATGGACATGTCTTCAGCCTGTCTGCGACTTGTCTTTTAAAAGTATCGACAAGTTAGGCATTATTTGGACCAGTTGAAGTGCTGTCTGGGAGTTTATCTTTTTGGAGTGTCAACAAAATCCCCTTCAAAGTTTTCGTGAGTTGGATTGATGTAGATTCTGAAATACATTGAATCTAAAGCTTGAGAAACAAATTACTTAGGTCAAGCAAGCCCATTGGGTGCAACCGTGCATTGAATTAGGTAACTAGGGTGGTTTTTACCTAGGAGTTCCCTTAGAAATGAGTCCTCAACGGAGCTGGAATAAAGCTTCAAGCGAAGCTAAGAATGAGCTCTCGGCGGAGCTGGAACAAAGCTTCAAGCGAATCTAAGAATGAGCTCTCGGCGGAGCTATGAGTTAGCTTCATGTGTCAACAGAAGTAAGCCTGCAGCGAGGCTAACAGAGATAAGCTCTAAGCGGAGCTACTGGGTAAGCTCTCAGTGGAGCTGAAGTGAACATTCAACGAAGTTCTTTGATGAGCTTACAACGAAGCTGGAATGAACTTTCACGAAGTGCAATGATGAGCTCACAACGGAGCTGAAATCAGGCTTGATGCGAAGTTGGGCTTCGCGTCTGAGCGAAATTAATTAGCTTCGCTGCCTTAGGTTCTCGAATCTCCAAACGTCGTTTCAAATTTAATTTTGAACAAGGTTCTAAATATCGGATATCAGAATCATATCGGATGGGGGGTTTTTCATATCGAATATCGCACATAGGAGGAGATATCAGGGATTTGCGCGCATATCCATATATAATGAAATATTGATAATTAAAATTAGTTTAGAGTCATACATATCATCTATCTAATAAAAATGATGTAATATGCTTGCAAAGACAGTAAAAAATAATGTACATTTGCACGTAGTTGTGCAATAAATAAGTTATTTCATATCGGGCGATATATCAGGTGATTTATCAGCCGATATTTCAAATATCGGTCATTTTTTGCTGCAAATGATATGACGAACGATTTTCCCATATCGTATCCGGAACAGGTAAAAAAGAAGATATCAGACGATATCTCGGTCGAATCGGCCGATATTTAAAACAGGAATTTTGAAATGACAGCTTGCACTCCTTTGGAGGAGGCGAAGCTAGGCTTTACGTTGTCTATAAAAGCCCGAGGGCTACAGAAGAAGTCATCTTCTTCATCAAGCTTCGCTGAGCTACAGGGATTTGATCTAACCCTCTTCACTTCGAGATTTCTGAGAATGTTTCGTCTTCTCTAATGGCACCAAAGTAACGCCCAAGAAAGGAGGTCGCTACTTCAGCAGCAGTGGCGCTGCCACCTCCGTCCATCGAACGGCCGATCGTCGGTAGGGGTTTGCCCCTTTCAACGATTTTTCATCTCCTTTTGCAACCATTTTGGCTTAATCCGCGCAGAATTTTTGAGATTTCATTATATTTGATGATCTCAGGGAGTTGTTCTCTTTTAATTTTGATTTTTTCAATTTTTAGGGAATATATTTCCCTTTAATTTTGAAGATCAAAATCAGGAACCATGATCGAGCCAAACCTGCACAGATAAATCCAGACTTTTAGGAATAGTGCTAGGTCCTCAATGCTACCGTTATAGCAAGTGGCTATGCGGGTCGTGATCCACAAGGAGAGACAACGATAAAAGTTTTATAGTAAGTTTCTTCTTTTAATTAACTAAAACAGATTTAAGAGTTCTCTTCTCAGTTTTAAAAGAAAATAAAAATAGTTAAGAAGGAGATATAGAAGAAGAGATGGTGATATTGTTGTTATTTATTTATAAAAGAAAAAGAAACAAAAAGAGATAAAGAAAAGTGTTGGTACAATAATCAGATATAAAAAGAGATAAAAGAAGAGTACTTAAGATGATTTTGTTAATTCAAAAGAAAAAACAAGTTCAAAGAAAAAGAATTAAAAGAGAAAGTGTTGATTGAAAATTATCAAATTAAACTAAGAAAGAAATATAGAAAAGAGATGAAGGAAGAAGATTTACCTATGTTGTAGATTAACATACCATGATTAGATGTGAAGTAATATAAAATAAAGTGGTAAAAAGAAGTACCAGTGCTTGGTCAGATTGAGTACGATGAATAAATGTGGGAAACCTCTATTGATTGTCACCTTCAATATAAGCTTCTTGAAAAAAAGATTATATAGTGTCATTCTACAATAACTCTTCCTCTCTTTTAATCATGTAACTCTCTCTAACCTAAAATAAAATAAAAGAAAAATAAAAATTACATTGAAGAAGAAAAGAAAAAGCTTAACTAAACTAACCTAAATCTCTCTCCGGAGTGGTTCCCTTTCTACCTCCGAGGTATGAAGGTATTTATAAGAGAAAACCAGAGGGATAGGAAGCATATGAAGACAGGGAGAGCTGGCTATTTCTGAATTTGAATCCCCCCCTTATCTCCAAACTTGACTTGATTTATCTATAATTTTTTTGTGAAAATTTAATTCTGATCTGCAGCTTGTTGGCGAGTTGATTACTGAATATAACTTATCAAACAATAGAATTAGAAATAGTGATCAACATAAGAATTGTAGCCCTTTAAGTATTCTTTCTGGATCATTTTGAATCATCAGATTTGAGTTTCGATTGCGAATGTTATGATTAAAATGTTAAAATGTTTCCAGTCTGAATCCGAATCTATATTGTTTCATCTCATCCGTTGATCTTCTCGCTATCAATTTATTCTTTTAGATTTTCAATTTGTCTTCTAGAATTGATAAGATATCCATTTATTTTTAGTGAAATTGATAGGGCCTTCAAACAATTCGTTTTTTTCTTAAAATTAGATGATATTATCTTATTTGATATATCTAGTTTTCAGATAAGATAGTTTCTAGAACCCTTGGATTTGAATTGATCCTCTTTATTTGCTTGATCTTTTAAATTATTTAGATTTAATTGGATAAATCTGTCAATATCTCCATTTTCTTCGCTAATTAAACTGCATACCACTGAACATGAAAATACATTAAAAACTGAGTTTTATTTAAAAATAAATGAAGAAAATGTGACATATGTGATACAAAATATTCAATGCGCGTGCACAATCACACCCCCACACTTATCTTTTGCTCATCCTGGAGCAAAATAAAAGTATAGCTAACTTAACCTAACTCACTTTCATAGGAATCACGGTTGCACTTAGCACGTGCAACAAGTTGTTAAACCTCAAGGTTACTCCTAGAGGACGAGTTTTGTCTCGTGAAGGTTTTCAGTGGATTGCACCTACAAAATCCATAAAGAAAGAAAAACAAAGTGAATATCTCTTAGCTCTATAAGGCTTTCTAATTCGCCCATGTAACGAGCCTTAGTCGGTGACTCCCAAACCAGACGATTTTAGGGCACCGGGTGAGAAAACACTCCAAGGACTTAGGACTCGAGCAAAAAAGGCCACAAAATTAAGGATTTTTATTTATATGAACCACTTTTTGGCGTGAATACTTATGTTTTATGAGGCGCAAATACCCAGCTTAATCAGAGGTTTTTTTTTACTATAGTAATTTTTTTATATATATGAGGCACAAGAATCTTTATTTTAGAACCCTAAGTGTGTAAGTGTAAAGTATGCATATTTCATTAAGGTAAAAATCAAGACTAAATTACTTTTTCAATCTTTCTTCCTAACCTCAAAATCAAACAAATAATTTTATTTTGATTAAGTATAAGAAATCCTAATTATGATCCTCTTATTCCTTAAAATTAACTTAATTTCTTACAAAAATATGTCAAAGTATAAATTTTCTTTTCTAAAAGTTTTTTAAAAAAAGATTTTTTTAAAAAATTAGTAAATTTAGTATGTTAGTAAACCCTCCCCCACACCTAACGCATGCATTATCTTCAATGTATGAATGAAATGCAATAATACATGAAAAGAGAGGGAAGAAAACTATCACCTCAAGGTGATGGTTTCGGTGGTGGTCTCATTGGGCAAGCATTTCTGCCCAATCTAGATACTGTAGATTTTCATGGAATCCACCTTTTATGTCCTCTTTCTTATTAGCATTTTTATACTCCCCAATATGAATAGGATCGTGCAAGATCGTAGCATGAAAATTTTCTCGGTTATATGACCAATCTTGAGATATCATCACGGAGTCATATTGTTCTGAACCTTGGTCCAACAGTGGAATGTGGTTTTGTGGGATGGATGATTTGGGCTCATTAATGAAAGGAATGAGAACTGAAACTGACGCGAGAATAAAATTTAAATCAAGTTTAGGTTCGAGAGTCAGGGTTGGTTCATGAGTTTGGTTCAAATTATAGAATTCAAGTTCACATTCATTTTTCAAAATGAAATGTGACTATCCAAAGTAAGTGATTCATGTTCAAGCTCTATAGGGATAGGAATCAGTGGTGGCTTCGAAATTGGGTCCAAATCGGGTAAGGATACCAGAGTCAACATAGATTCAAAAAGTGGAACTGAATCACAACATTGGGAATCAGTGTCACATTCATCTTCAAGTTCAATCCCGTTAAATTGAAAACTTGCCAATTTGTCAATGGATTGATATAGATCAAGTTCAAAGTTTTGTGGTGAAATTGAATCTTGGTTAAAATCTCCTAGATACCATGATTCTTCGTCAATATGGCGAGGAGAATCAGGAGTGGTCAAAAATATGTTAGGTAGAGTTTTCTCATTTCTATTATTAATTGTGTTGACCAAATGACTCACTTTTGCTTCTAGCCTATTGAGAGATTTGAGACAATTCGTTCGAGATTGAATACAATCATTTTGGGACTGAATCATGACTTCCATTCTCTTTTCTAAGTCAACATGTTTTTGTTGTGGTTAGATTTGAAAATTAGAGTAAGGATCTTGATTTGGGAATTGCTTGGGAGAGTTGAGTCACTATAATTTGTACTTGTCATGTGGACTCAAAAAGGCTTCAAAAGTCTTTTCTAAAGAATTTTTTCTTCTATAGGTTCGTCTTGGTATGGCGTATATGAAGCTTTTTGTTGGTAAGGTTGTTAATAGTAAGACTCGGGAGAGTTGTATTCCCACTGACTCGGTGAAGAGTGGTGATGATTGTCCCATTCTTGTTCATAATACTGAGATTGGGGTATATAATGATTCAGATAAGACCAATCTGACATACTTGGTTGGTTTAAGTTAAAGTTATGTAATATCGGGTTGGTAATATCCGAATTGAAAGAGGTTTAGGTGAAATATGAATTTGAGTTATAATCTGAAAAATTGTAATTATAATCTATTTTCACAAGAACAAACAAAAACAAACAAACAAACAAGAAAATAAAGAAAAATCTAGCCTATGTTAGGATAGATGTAATACCTTTATTTTTGAAATACAAGATTTAATAATGAATAATAATATTTTTTATTGCATGTATTTTTCGTTAATTATTATTGTTGTTATGTATTATTATTATGGTTATTACTATTGATAATTATTTTTATTGTTATTGTTAAATATCTTTGTGTATTATTCTTATTATTAATATTATTGATATTTATTTTGTGTATTATTCTTAGACAAGCTCACTTCTTGCCCCCTATTTTTCTCTTTTTTTCCTTTCATTTTCTTATTCTTTATCCTAAGCTCAATCCAAACCCAAGTATCCATTTCTATATGCTTTATATTTACCCATTAGCCCATATCCATTTCCTATCTTTCTTTTATTTTTCTTGGCCCATGCCAGGAGCCCATTCCATTCCTTCTATTTTTCTTTTAGTTGAGCCAAAACCCAAACCAAAACCTATTACCCAATATTTAATTTTAATCTTGTCTCAAATTCAAATCCTAACAAAAAACATATCTAATGCTAACTTATCTAAATCTACGTCCTATTTTCAATATCACAATCTCAACTAATTCTATTTCAAAATAAAATTTTAACTAATCTTTAATCTATTTTAATCCTTATCCTATCAACTAAATCCTAAATCCTAACTATGTAGTTCTATATCTTAACTACATAATCACTAACCCTATATCTCTCTCTCCCTATATTTAATCCTATCTAATCCTAACCATCTAATTTTACATCATCCTAATCCTAACTATATAATCATAACCAATTAACATCTTATATATAAACATCTAATCCTAAATCAAAACTCTAATCTAATTTCCTCCTCCTTCCTTTGCTGGCATCCCCAACCCACCATACGGCTCTCTTTTCTTCTCTAGCGAGACCCTGATGGCGGCTTGCGACACCATGACATCCTCGCGGCCTCCGCCTCCTCTGTCGTCAAACTCTCCATGGCCGGCCGTGAGTTCCTCCCCTCCAGCGGCTTCCACCTGCTCCAGCGAGCTCCGTCGCGATCTTCTCCCGGCCATGTCTTCTCCTGCACCGTGAGTGTGCCCTCTCTTCCTCTCTATTTCTATGTTATTATGTATGTATTTATTTATGTGTCATTTGTGATTGGGTGTGCATAAATTATTATGTGATGGTACATTTGTGGATATGTGTTACGTGTGCATGGAGTTGTGCATGTTTGTTGTATATGTTTATGTAAGAGTGTGTATGTATGTATCTATAAATGTATGCATGATTATAAGCGTGTGAGTATTGTGTATGCCTGGGTGTATGCATAATTGTTTATATATGTATATACTCGTATATATATATATATATGTATAGGGGTGTGTACATGTGCATTTATGTGCACGTGTGGCTATATGTGTTTGGTTATATGTTACAACTATGTAGACCTGTTCGTGCACTCCGAACCCTGTAACAGAAGACCCAGACCCGATTCAAATTTACGTTCGTTATGGACCCGGTACGCTGGCGATTAGAAAACTGACCCATGGGATGTCCGGAGATTCGTACTGGTTCGTGCAGTAGAGACCAGACGGTGATTCGGTTCCAAAATCGCGTCATTTCATGTGAATGTTTATTGGTCTATTTCAATTTCAGCATTTTATCTTAATGTTTCATGTGCATGTATATATTATTCTGCATATTTCTGTTCATGCCGGTCACTATTGTTACATTGTGATGCTCTGATATTATTTTATTGATATATCGTTACTCTGTTACCAACAATATTGTCGATTCGTTCCATTATTCTAAGTAGATGAGTATTAGTCTTGATCCTCTTTATTAGTAAATAATCAGATGAGAATTTAATTGTAAAGTTGAGGAATAATTAATGAGTTTGCTTCATTGATAGATTGGATCAGTGGACTATATTAGGGTGAGACTGGATCTGATGATGGAGAATGAAATTGATATATTGTTGATGTGTGTGTGTGTATATATATATATATGCAGAGTTAGTATCTTAGCACTGAGATTTGGTGACTCATCGATGGGTAACATTATTTGATTTATTAGATTTGTTGATGCTTGGATTTATTATTGGACTCTTATTGGAGTGGAGATTGACTTAGAGTTAAGGAGTGTAGACTGGATTAATATGAATTAATAGAGCACTGGATATAGTGGATTCAATAACCTGTTACCGAGATATTCTTATCCTATCATTTCATTATAGATTGTTTACCATTTCGGATTCAGGATTATTTGTGGTATATCTTTGACTGTGACTTGACTGAACCTAGTGATTAGCCTAGTTCATATTTGTGGATGAGTGATATATTTCATGTGAAGTATTTATGAGGCAATTATTTGGTGATTATTTAGAATCTTTTTGATATTGTGGACTGATAGAATAGGATGCTACATTACTAGAAGACTGATTTTTCCTTGATGTTTGATCTATGTATGAACTTAGTTAGAGTTTGGAGTTGACATGGGATGTATATTCTTTATGTTGGATCTTGTAATTGACCTTGATAGAAGTGAGAGTGTGTGATGGTCTTGACAGATGATCTGGATTGGATTTGGATAGCGATGACTATTTGGATATAGTAGAGGGAGTTTATTTTCGATATTGAGACTTATATACACCACTGATTTAGAGGAGGAACATATTGATGACTCAGAGGATTAAAGTAGATTGGTAGCGATGAGAGAACTGATTAATGATTCATTGAGACAATGGTTTACTGTATCGGATTACCTTGATGATAGACTCATACTCGATGTTTGCAGTAATTGTAAGGAGATTATGAGTTGATGGATTCATTACTGTTATATCCAGTATGAGTGGATGGTATCTTGATCAGTTCTATATGAGATCATATATCGATTAGACGGTGCATGACTGTTACTGTATTGATTCATGTTCTTAAAAGTTACTGGGAAAATATTGTTAGACCGTAATATATGTATTGTTCCATTGTTCTACCGTTTATACGATAATATTGTCCATATTGTTATTTTTGCAACATTGATATTGTTACTGTCACTGTATCGTCCCAGTGATCGAAATAATATGGATATTGATTGTTCTAAATAATAATATAATAGACAACTTACATCGGAATCGGGAAAATTGATGGAGAAGACAACGTCTGTATTTTTGGTGGACCTAGGATACAGGTTGCGCAGCCGAGATAAGTTCTAATGCAGGGTTTTGGGGGATGACTGGCATCCCTTATTATTCATATTGTTATTGACTACCTAGCCTAGGACCTGGTTCAGCGCCAGGTGATTGGGCCGTGGTTCCGGGTATGTACGTAACCCAACTAAAGTATGGACAATGTCTCTTTTATTGATTTTGTAACATAGGACCTCGATTGATACACGTGATAGGCGTAGTATGGGATGCGTCTATTGGATGTGAAAATTGATGTTCGCTGACATAATTGATAACAAAACTGAAATCCTACATTGACATTATATATTGAACTTAGATATATACATGTTATAATGGACACCTGATCGTACACTGGACCCTAGCATGACTTATTCTTCCCACATGATATATATAGACTGTGATAGACACCTGACCTGATATGACATTTGATTTCTATATTGACTGACTTTATTGCTCTCTATTCATATTTCATTATTATATCTGTCTTATTTCAGTTCTGTTTATCATTATGTACACATTATTTATATGCACAAGCACATTCCTTTTTCTTACACACTCATTAGGTCGCTTCCTGACGACCCTGGATTTGCACGTCTAGGTACTGGATGTTGCATGTTATTGATCAGGTGTTCAATTGAGACCGGACATGTTGCGAGGAGCTGGAGTTTCCTCTATCCACTCTGGTTTTATTGTCTTTCTTTTCATTCCTATTGATTCTGTAGTTTCCCTAATCTTCTATACTTTGCTATCAGTTATTATTCCATTCCTTATTCATATGTTATCATGTGTGGATGTTTATATATGATATTGCAGAGTTCATGATTCATTTTAGTAGATATTTATAGCTTATTCGGATTACTTTAGGCTTAGCGTGCATACGTGGGGTATTCTCCTTACGTATTCGTCGTTGACTCTCGTCGCGACCCCGTTTTCATGTACATTGGGAAGCGGGGCGTGACGATAGAGCTTAGACCTAGACGACTCCTAACTGTTGATGATCCACAAGTTAATCGGTCATGTAGGGGTAAGATTGGTGGGAGGTATTCGGGGAATAAAAATCATAATATAAGGTTTTTGCATTAATCCTATGACTCTTAGTACAACAACATGGCAATTGGAATACATTGATAATCTGAGGCGTCATGTGATCTTCTGATTGAGAAATCAATAGAAGTAGACTGGGAGAACATGTGAATCAGAATTCTGATGTGTCACGGACTAAAGAAGATTGGAAGATTAACAAGATTTGGATGCGCTTGAAGTGAATTCTCGATCAGTGTTGTTAGAGGCGATTGAGGCGATGCGCCTCAGGCGCGAGGCGAAGCGAGGCGCAACAATGCGCCCCGCATCGCAGGCGAGGCGTGCTGGCAACGCGAGGCGCGCTCCCGAATGCGCCTTGCGTGCGCCTCGCGCGAGGCGCGAGGCGATCGCCTATATGCGCCTTATTGTTTGTGGGGCGGGTCAGGTTACAACCCGTTAATTTAGCGAGTAAACCCAGCCAGCTTAAGTTAGATAAAAAGTAAAAATGAAAAAACCAACCTTTTTACTGCAAGCGAACCCGATTTAAGGCAGAGGGGCCCCCGCATTCGTCGTCCCCACCTTCGTCACTATCGCCTCCGTTGTCATCGCTAGGTAAGCACTCTCTCTCCACTCCAGCTTTCTCTTTGTCCCTCTCTTTCAACTCTCTTTTGATCTCTCTCTGTCTCTCGTCTCAGAGACAGATCTCTCATCTCTGAGAGACAAGAGAGACAGAGAGAGCTGGAGAGGAGAGAGCTGGAGAGGAGAGAGAGATCAAGAGAGAGAGAGGAAGAACGAGAAAGAAACAAAGAGAGAAGATCTGTCTCTGACGCATTTTTAGTATAAATTTTTAGTGAATTTTTAGTGTAAATTTTTTAATGCATTTTTAGTGTGCATTTTTCAATATTTTAGAGTACAAAAAAAAGAATACATCCATACTCATGCATCTCACTGAAGTATGTGCCTCACTGAATACATCCATAACACATCAATACAAAGAAAAGAATACATTCATACAAAAAAGAAATTCATATTACATCCATACATAGAAAAGAATACATTCATAATACATCCATACAAAAAGAAAAATATGTGCCTCATTGAAGTGAGGCGATCGCCTCGCTTGCGCTTTGTGTGCGCTGGATCCTTTGCGCCTCACACTGCGCCTCGCGCCTCGATAACACTGTTCTCGATGATATTCCTGATTGACGATGTTACTGAGATTCTGGATAAACCGTTCTAAGTATAATAGCTGATTGTCAGCATCAGAAGACTGGTCTTATGATTAAAAGTATACTCTCACAGATTTATTGAAATTTTTGTATTAGTGAATGTGTTAAACTGACATGTAATCAGGCGAGAGTACGACTCTTCCTCAGATATCCTGACTTCTTCCCTGAGTTGACTTCATACAAGCGTAAACTTCATAATCAGTACCTCATGCGCTTCCTACCACGTTGAAAATCATTTATAAATATTCTTACCCTTGCTCTGACTTAACCTCCTCAAAGTCGCCCAATCTGTTAACACTTAACTTTCAAGCTTATCTTTCTGATTACTAATTTTACCTGTGTTCTTTAAAGTACTTCTCAGCAATAAACTCTCACCCGAATCTCACGTTGTGTTAATTCTTGACCTCTATCATACTTGAATTTATCCCCCTGATGGCTCAACTCAACCGGATCTGTTATCAGGAATGGTCATGCATGAGATTATATAATATATGATAATGATATTAATTGATTGGACCTTGTGAATATACCAAGAAATTGATGATGGATCCAAAGTACTCACTACATTTGGTTTCTTCTGTGATTGGACTAACTGATTAGTGATCAGATAATTATTATTGTAATATTAAGAATCATAAATGAGAGGAAGACGTAGGTATATCTGGATATTTAGAAGATCAATGAAGTTGAAAATTTAAACTTCGAGGATCTGAAGCAGAAATATCAAAGCAAAGTTATCGGGATCAATCTGAAAGGTATATTAAGGTTTTTTTTCAAGGACTTAATTATTAATTGCTGATGTCTGATCTTGGGACTTCTATTGGTGACTGCTACCTTAACTAATAATCTTCCGATAGTGACCGTGCACTCTGGGGATTGACTTATTATGATACTATGGGATGAGTATGAACATGTCTCGAGGACTTGAAATTATTTGATATTTGATCTTTTTGAGGAAATTAACATCAGAGACGATTATGATTTAAGTAATAGATGGTGATCTCAGAGATGAGTTATTTTTGGTAATCTAAAAATGATGTTACTAGGATGATGACGCATTTGTGATTCTTTCTTTGAACAATTTGAGAATTATGTTCAATGTAATCCAGGTAGATCGAAAGACTCATAGGAATAAATCAGTGGAGTACTATTACAGATAGACCCTGAAGTTTTGGCAATAATATTATGGTGGGATCTTATCAGATGAACATGATTAGGGTAGATCAGAAGACTAAGAAAATATTAAGGATGAATGATTACAAACTTTGAGGAGCTGATTTGATCCACAAAACTTGTGATAATACTCTTGACAGAGGAACACATTAGCTTATCACTTATGATTGACTTGATAGTAGTATGTTGACATGACTGCAGGTTGGGACAACTCTAACCCTCATAGATATCGATTCGATTCTTGTACTGATGCCATCCTTTATATTTATTGAATTTCGAGGACAAAATTCTTTTTAGTAGGTGGGTAGGATTGTAACCTCCGGTCCCAGTTGTACGCGTGTACGTACTGATATTTGATACAGTGTAAATATCTAATTGACACCATTCTAATAGTTGAATTGACACTGTTTCAGCTCAAGCTCATCTTTCTGATTTCTAATTTTACATTGTTAATTCCTGACCTCTATCATACTTGAATTTATCCCCGTGAAGGCTCATCTCAACCGGATCTGTTATCACAGATGGTCATGCATGAGATTATACAATATATGATAATGATATTAATTGATTGGACCTTGTGGATATACCAGGAAATTGATGATGGACCCAAAGTACTCACGGCATTTGGTTTCTTCTGTGATTGGACCGACTGATTAGTGATCAGATAATTATTATTGTCATATTAAGAATCATAAATGAGAGGAAGAGGTAGACATATCTGGATATTTAGAAGATCAATGAAGTTGAAAACTTAAACTTCGAGGATCTGAAACAGAAATATCAAAGCAAAGTTATCAGGATCAATCTGAAAAGTATATTGAGATTTTTTTCAAGGACTTAATTATTAATTGTTGATGTCTGATCTTGGGACTTCTATTGGTGACTGCTATCTTAACTAATAATCTTCCGATAGTGACCGTGCACTCTGGGGATTGACTTATTATGATACTATGGGATGAGTATGAACATGTCTCGAGGACTTGAAATTATTTGATATTTGATCTTTTTGAGGAAATTAACATCAGAGACGATTATGATTTAAGTAATAGATGGTGATCTCAGAGATGAGTTATTTTTGGTAATCTAAAAATGATGTTACTAGGATGATGACGCATTTGTGATTCTTTCTTTGAACAATTTGAGAATTATGTTCAATGTAATCCAGGTAGATCGAAAGACTCATAGGAATAAATCAGTGGAGTACTATTACAGATAGACCCTGGAGTTTTGGCAATAATATTATGGTGGGATCTTATCAGATGAACATGATTAGGGTAGATCAGAAGACTAAGAAAATATTAAGGATGAATGATTACAAACTTTGAGGAGCTGATTTGATCCACAAAACTTGTGATAATACTCTTGACAGAGGAACACATTAGCTTATCACTTATGATTGACTTGATAGTAGTATGTTTACATGACTGCAATTTTGGGACAACTCTAACCCTCATAGATATCGATTCGATTCTTGTACTGATGCTATCCTTTATATTTATTGAATTTCGAGGACAAAATTCTTTTTAGTAGGTGGGTAGGATTGTAACCTCCGGTCCCAGTTGTACGCGTGTACGTACTGATATTTGATACAGTGTAAATATCTAATTGACACCATTCTAATAGTTGAATTGACACGGTTTCAGCTCAAGCTCATCTTTCTAATTACTAATTTTACATGTGTTAATTCCTGACCTCTATCATACTTGAATTTATCCCCGTGAAGGCTCAACTCAACCGGATCTGTTATCACAGATGGTCATGCATGAGATTATACAATATATGATAATGATATTAATTGATTGGACCTTGTGGATATACCAGGAAATTGATGATGGACCCAAAGTACTCACGGCATTTGGTTTCTTCTGTGATTGGACCGACTGATTAGTGATCAGATAATTATTATTGTCATATTAAGAATCATAAATGAGAGGAAGAGGTAGACATATCTGGATATTTAGAAGATCAATGAAGTTGAAAACTTAAACTTCGAGGATCTGAAACAGAAATATCAAAGCAAAGTTATCGGGATCAATCTGAAAAGTATATTGAGGTTTTTTTTCAAGGACTTGATTATTAATTGTTGATGTCTGATCTTGGGACTTCTTTGGTGACTGCTACCTTAACTAATAATCTTCCGATAGTGACCGTGCACTCTGGGGATTGACTTATTATGATACTATGGGATGAGTATGAACATGTCTCGAGGACTTGAAATTATTTGATATTTGATCTTTTTGAGGAAATTAACATCAGAGACGATTATGATTTAAGTAATAGATGGTGATCTCAGAGATGAGTTATTTTTGGTAATCTAAAAATGATGTTACTTGGATGATGACGCATTTGTGATTCTTTCTTTGAACAATTTGAGAATTATGTTCCATGTAATCCAGGTATATCGAAAGACTCATAGGAATAAATCAGTGGAGTACTATTACAGATAGACCCTGAAGTTTGGGCAATAATATTATGGTGGGATCTTATCAGATGAACATGATTAGGGTAGATCAGAAGACTAAGAAAATATTAAGGATGAATGATTACAAACTTTGAGGAGCTGATTTGATCCACAAAACTTGTGATAATACTCTTGACAGAGGAACACATTTGCTTATCACTTATGATTGACTTGATAGTAGTATGTTGACATGACTGCAGGTTTGGGACAACTCTAACCCTCATAGATATCGATTCGATTCTTGTACTGATGCCATCCTTTATATTTATTGAATTTCGAGGACAAAATTCTTTTTAGTAGGTGGGTAGGATTGTAACCTCCGGTCCCAGTTGTACGCGTTTACGTACTGATATTTGATACAGTTTAAATATCTAATTGACACCATTCTAATAGTTGAATTGACACCGTTTCAGCTCAAGCTCATCTTTCTGATTACTAATTTTACATGTGTTAATTCCTGACCTCTATCATACTTGAATTTATCCCCGTGAAGGCTCAACTCAACCGGATCTATTATCACAGATGGTCATGCATGAGATTATACAATATATGATAATGATATTAATTGATTGGACCTTGTGGATATACCAGGAAATTGATGATGGACCCAAAGTACTCACGGCATTTGGTTTCTTCTGTGATTGGACCGACTGATTAGTGATCAGATAATTATTATTGTCATATTAAGAATCATAAATGAGAGGAAGAGGTAGACATATCTGGATATTTAGAAGATCAGTGAAGTTGAAAACTTAAACTTCGAGGATCTGAAACAGAAATATCAAAGCAAAGTTATCGGGATCAATCTGAAAAGTATATTGAGGTTTTTTTCAAGGACTTAATTATTAATTGTTGATGTCTGATCTTGAGACTTCTATTGGTGACTGCTACCTTAACTAATAATCTTCCGATAGTGACCGTGCACTCTGGGGATTGACTTATTATGATACTATGGGATGAGTATGAACATGTCTCGAGGACTTGAAATTATTTGATATTTGATCTTTTTGAGGAAATTAACATCAGAGACGATTATGATTTAAGTAATAGATGGTGATCTCAGAGATGAGTTATTTTTGGTAATCTAAAAATGATGTTACTAGGATGATGACGCATTTGTGATTCTTTCTTTGAACAATTTGAGAATTATGTTCAATGTAATCCAGGTAGATCGAAAGACTCATAGGAATAAATCAGTGGAGTACTATTACAGATAGACCCTGAAGTTTTGGCAATAATATTATGGTGGGATCTTATCAGATGAACATGATTAGGGTAGATCAGAAGACTAAGAAAATATTAAGGATGAATGATTACAAACTTTGAGGAGCTGATTTGATCCACAAAACTTGTGATAATACTCTTGACAGAGGAACACATTAGCTTATCACTTATGATTGACTTGATAGTAGTATGTTGACATGACTGCAGGTTTGGGACAAGTCTAACCCTCATAGATATCGATTCGATTCTTGTACTGATGCCATCCTTTATATTTATTGAATTTCGAGGACAAAATTCTTTTTAGTAGGTGGGTAGGATTGTAACCTCCGGTCCCAGTTGTACGCGTGTACGTACTGATATTTGATACAGTGTAAATATCTAATTGACACCATTCTAATAGTTGAATTGACACTGTTTCAGCTCAAGCTCATCTTTCTGATTACTAATTTTACATGTGTTAATTCCTGACCTCTATCATACTTGAATTTATCCCCGTGAAGGCTCATCTCAACCGGATCTGTTATCACAGATGGTCATGCATGAGATTATACAATATATGATAATGATATTAATTGATTGGACCTTGTGGATATACCAGGAAATTGATGATGGACCCAAAGTACTCACGGCATTTGGTTTCTTCTGTGATTGGACCGACTGATTAGTGATCAGATAATTATTATTGTCATATTAAGAATCATAAATGAGAGGAAGAGGTAGACATATCTGGATATTTAGAAGATCAATGAAGTTGAAAACTTAAACTTCGAGGATCTGAAACAGAAATATCAAAGCAAAGTTATCAGGATCAATCTGAAAAGTATATTGAGGTTTTTTTCAAGGACTTAATTATTAATTGTTGATGTCTGATCTTGGGACTTCTTTTGGTGACTGCTACCTTAACTAATAATCTTCCGATAGTGACCGTGCACTCTAGGGATTGACTTATTATGATACTATGGGATGAGTATGAACATGTCTCGAGGACTTGAAATTATTTGATATTTGATCTTTTTGAAGAAATTAACATCAGAGACGATTATGATTTAAGTAATAGATGGTGATCTCTGAGATGAGCTATTTTTGATAATCTAAAAATGATGTTACAGGATGATGACGCATTTGTGATGCTTTCTTTGAACAATTTGAGAATTATGTTCAATGTAATCCAGGTAGATCGAAAGACTCATAGGAATAAATCAGTGGAGTACTATTACAGATAGACTCTGAAGTTTTGGCAATAATATTATGGTGGGATCTTATCAGATGAACATGGTTAGGGTACATCAGAAGACTAAGAAAATATGAAGGATGAATGATTACAAACTTTGAGGAGCTGATTTGATCCACAAAACTTGTGATAATACTCTTGACAGAGGAACACATTAGCTTATCACTTATGATTGACTTGATAGTAGTATGTTGACATGACTGCAGGTTTGGGACAACTCTAACCCTCATAGATATCGATTCGATTCTTGTACTGATGCCATCCTTTATATTTATTGAATTTCGAGGACAAAATTCTTTTTAGTAGGTGGGTAGGATTGTAACCTCCGATCCCAGTTATACGCGTGTACGTACTGATATTTGATACAGTGTAAATATCTAATTGACACCATTCTAATAGTTGAATTGACACTGTTTCAGCTCAAGCTCATCTTTCTGATTACTAATTTTACATTGTTAATTCCTGACCTCTATCATACTTGAATTTATCCCCGTGAAGGCTCAACTCAACCGGATCTGTTATCACAGATGGTCATGCATGAGATTATACAATATATGATAATGATATTAATTGATTGGACCTTGTGGATATACCAGGAAATTGATGATGGACCCAAAGTACTCACGACATTTGGTTTCTTCTGTGATTGGACCGACTGATTAGTGATTAGATAATTATTATTGTCATTTTAAGAATCATAAATGAGAGGAAGAGGTAGACATATCTGGATATTTAGAAATCAATGAAGTTGAAAACTTAAACTTCGAGGATCTGAAACAGAAATATCAAAGCAAAGTTATCGGGATCAATCTGAAAAGTATATTGAGGTTTTTTTCAAGGACTTAATTATTAATTGTTGATGCCTGATCTTGGGACTTCTATTGGTGACTGCTACCTTAACTAATAATCTTCCGATAGTGACCGTGCACTCTGGGGATTGACTTATTATGATACTATGGGATGAGTATGAACATGTCTCGAGGACTTGAAATTATTTGATATTTGATCTTTTTGAGGAAATTAACATCAGAGACGATTATGATTTAAGTAATAGATGGTGATCTCTGAGATGAGCTATTTTTGATAATCTAAAAATGATGTTACAAGGATGATGACGCATTTGTGATGCTTTCTTTGAACAATTTGAGAATTATGTTCAATGTAATCCAGGTAGATCGAAAGACTCATAGGAATAAATCAGTGGAGTACTATTACAGATAGACCCTGATGTTTTGGCAATAATATTATGGTGTGATCTTATCAGATGAACATGGTTAGGGTAGATCAGAAGACTAAGAAAATATTAAGGATGAATGATTACAAACTTTGAGGAGCTGATTTGATCCACAAAACTTGTGATAATACTCTTGACAGAGGAACACATTAGCTTATCACTTATGATTGACTTGATAGTAGTATGTTGACATGACTGCAGGTTTGGGACAACTCTAACCCTCATAGATATCGATTCAATTCTTGTACTGATGCCATCCTTTATATTTATTGAATTTCGAGGACAAAATTCTTTTTAGTAGGTGGGTTGGATTGTAACCTCCGGTCCCAGTTGTACGCGTGTACGTACTGATATTTGATACAGTGTAAATATCTAATTGACACCATTCTAATAGTTGAATTGACACTGTTTCAGCTCAAGCTCATCTTTCTGATTACTAATTTTACATTGTTAATTCCTGACCTCTATCATACTTGAATTTATCCCCGTGAAGGCTCAACTCAACCGGATCTGTTATCACAGATGGTCATGCATGAGATTATACAATATATGATAATGATATTAATTGATTGGACCTTGTGGATATACCAGGAAATTGATGATGGACCCAAAGTACTCACGACATTTGGTTTCTTCTGTGGTTGGACCGACTGATTAGTGATCAGATAATTATTATTGTCATATTAAGAATCATAAATGAGAGGAAGAGGTAGACATATCCTGATATTTAGAAGATCAATGAAGTCGAAAACTTAAACTTCGAGGATCTGAAACAGAAATATCAAAGCAAAGTTATCGGGATCAATCTGAAGTATATTGAGGTTTTTTTCAAGGACTTAATTATTAATTGTTGATGTCTGATCTTGGGACTTCTATTGGTGACTGCTACCTTAACTAATATTCTTCCGATAGTGACCGTGCACTCTGGGGATTGACTTATTATGATACTATGGGATGAGTATGAACATGTCTCGAGGACTTGAAATTATTTGATATTTGATCTTTTTGAGGAAATTAACATCAGAGACGATTATGATTTAAGTAATAGATGGTGATCTCTGAGATGAGCTATTTTTGATAATCTAAAAATGATGTTACAGGGATGATGACGCATTTGTGATGCTTTCTTTGAACAATTTGAGAATTATGTTCAATGTAATCCAGGTAGATCGAAAGACTCATAGGAATAAATCAGTGGAGTACTATTACAGATAGACCCTGAAGTTTTGGCAATAATATTATGGTGGGATCTTATCAGATGAACATGGTTAGGGTAGATCAGAAGACTAAGAAAATATTAAGGATGAATGATTACAAACTTTGAGGAGCTGATTTGATCCACAAAACTTGTGATAATACTCTTGACAGAGGAACACATTAGCTTATCACTTATGATTGACTTGATAGTAGTATGTTGACATGACTGCAGGTTTGGGACAACTCTAACCCTCATAGATATCGATTCGATTCTTGTACTGATGCCATCCTTTATATTTATTGAATTTCGAGGACAAAATTCTTTTTAGTAGGTGGGTAGGATTGTAACCTCCGGTCCCAGTTGTACGCGTGTACGTAATGATATTTGATACAGTGTAAATATCTAATTGACACCATTCTAATAGTTGAATTGACACGTTTCAGCTCAAGCTCATCTTTCTGATTTCTAATTTTACATTGTTAATTCCTGACCTCTATCATACTTGAATTTATCCCCGTGAAGGCTTAACTCAACCGGATCTGTTATCACAGATGGTCATGCATGAGATTATACAATATATGATAATGATATTAATTGATTGGACCTTGTGGATATACCAGGAAATTGATGGACCCAAAGTACTCACGGCATTTGGTTTCTTCTGTGATTGGACCGACTGATTAGTGATCAGATAATTATTATTGTCATATTAAGAATCATAAATGAGAGGAAGAGGTAGACATATCTTGATATTTAGAAGATCAATGAAGTTGAAAACTTAAACTTCGAGGATCTGAAACAGAAATATCAAAGCAAAGTTATCGGGATCAATCTGAAAAGTATATTGAGGTTTTTTTCAAGGACTTAATTATTAATTGTTGATGTCTGATCTTGGGACTTCTATTGGTGACTGCTACCTTAACTAATAATCTTCCGATAGTGACCGTGCACTCTGGGGATTGACTTATTATGATACTATGGGATGAGTATGAACATGTCTCGAGGACTTGAAATTATTTGATATTTGATCTTTTTGAGGAAATTAACATCAGAGACGATTATGATTTAAGTAATAGATGGTGATCTCAGAGATGAGTTATTTTTGGTAATCTAAAAATGATGTTACTAGGATGATGACGCATTTGTGATTCTTTCTTTGAACAATTTGAGAATTATGTTCAATGTAATCCAGGTAGATCGAAAGACTCATAGGAATAAATCAGTGGAGTACTATTACAGATAGACCCTGAAGTTTTGACAATAATATTATGGTGGGATCTTATCAGATGAACATGATTAGGGTAGATCAGAAGACTAAGAAAATATTAAGGATGAATGATTACAAACTTTGAGGAGCTGATTTGATCCACAAAACTTGTGATAATACTCTTGACAGAGGAACACATTAGCTTATCACTTATGATTGACTTGATAGTAGTATGTTGACATGACTGCAGGTTTGGGACAACTCTAACCCTCATAGATATCGATTCGATTCTTGTACTGATGCCATCATTTATATTTATTGAATTTCGAGGACAAAATTCTTTTTAGTAGGTGGGTAGGATTGTAACCTCTGGTCCCAGTTGTACGCGTGTACGTACTGATATTTGATACAGTGTAAATATCTAATTGACACCATTCTAATAGTTGAATTGACACTGTTTCAGCTCAAGCTCATCTTTCTGATTACTAATTTTACATGTGTTAATTCCTGACCTCTATCATACTTGAATTTATCCCCGTGAAGGCTCATCTCAACCGGATCTGTTATCACAGATGGTCATGCATGAGATTATACAATATATGATAATGATATTAATTGATTGGACCTTGTGGATATACCAGGAAATTGATGATGGACCCAAAGTACTCACGGCATTTGGTTTCTTCTGTGATTGGACCGACTGATTAGTGATCAGATAATTATTATTGTCATATTAAGAATCATAAATGAGAGGAAGAGGTAGACATATCTGGATATTTAGAAGATCAATGAAGTTGAAAACTTAAACTTCGAGGATCTGAAACAGAAATATCAAAGCAAAGTTATCAGGATCAATCTGAAAAGTATATTGAGGTTTTTTTCAAGGACTTAATTATTAATTGTTGATGTCTGATCTTGGGACTTCTTTTGGTGACTGCTACCTTAACTAATAATTTTCCGATAGTGACCGTGCACTCTAGGGATTGACTTATTATGATACTATGGGATGAGTATGAACATGTCTCGAGGACTTGAAATTATTTGATATTTGATCTTTTTGAAGAAATTAACATCAGAGACGATTATGATTTAAGTAATAGATGGTGATCTCTGAGATGAGCTATTTTTGATAATCTAAAAATGATGTTACAGGGATGATGACGCATTTGTGATGCTTTCTTTGAACAATTTGAGAATTATGTTCAATGTAATCCAGGTAGATCGAAAGACTCATAGGAATAAATCAGTGGAGTACTATTACAGATAGACTCTGAAGTTTTGGCAATAATATTATGGTGGGATCTTATCAGATGAACATGGTTAGGGTACATCAGAAGACTAAGAAAATATGAAGGATGAATGATTACAAACTTTGAGGAGCTGATTTGATCCACAAAACTTGTGATAATACTCTTGACAGAGGAACACATTAGCTTATCACTTATGATTGACTTGATAGTAGTATGTTGACATGACTGCAGGTTTGGGACAACTCTAACCCTCATAGATATCGATTCGATTCTTGTACTGATGCCATCCTTTATATTTATTGAATTTCGAGGACAAAATTCTTTTTAGTAGGTGGGTAGGATTGTAACCTCCGATCCCAGTTATACGCGTGTACGTACTGATATTTGATACAGTGTAAATATCTAATTGACACCATTCTAATAGTTGAATTGACACTGTTTCAGCTCAAGCTCATCTTTCTGATTACTAATTTTACATTGTTAATTCCTGACCTCTATCATACTTGAATTTATCCCCGTGAAGGCTCAACTCAACCGGATCTGTTATCACAGTTGGTCATGCATGAGATTATACAATATTTGATAATGATATTAATTGATTGGACCTTGTGGATATACTAGGAAATTGATGATGGACCCAAAGTACTCACGGCATTTGGTTTCTTCTGTGATTGGACCGGCTGATTAGTGATCAGATAATTATTATTGTCATATTAAGAATCATAAATGAGAGGAAGAGGTAGACATATCTGGATATTTAGAAGATCAATGAAGTTGAAAACTTAAACTTCGAGGATCTGAAACAGAAATATCAAAGCAAAGTTATCGGGATCAATCTGAAAAGTATATTGAGGTTTTCTTCAAGGACTTAATTATTAATTGTTGATGTCTGATCTTGGGACTTCTATTGGTGACTGCTACCTTAACTAATAATCTTCCGATAGTGACCGTGCACTCTGGGGATTGACTTATTATGATACTATGGGATGAGTATGAACATGTCTCGAGGACTTGAAATTATTTGATATTTGATCTTTTTGAGGAAATTAACATCAGAGACGATTATGATTTAAGTAATAGATGGTGATCTCTGAGATGAGCTATTTTTGATAATCTAAAAATGATGTTACAGGGATGATGACGCATTTGTGATGCTTTCTTTGAACAATTTGAGAATTATGTTCAATGTAATCCAGGTAGATCGAAAGACTCATAGGAATAAATCAGTGGAGTACTATTACAGATAGACCCTGAAGTTTTGGCAATAATATTATGGTGGGATCTTATCAGATGAACATGGTTAGGGTAGATCAGAAGACTAAGAAAATATTAAGGATGAATGATTACAAACTTTGAGGAGCTGATTTGATCCACAAAACTTGTGATAATACTCTTGACAGAGGAACACATTAGCTTATCACTTATGATTGACTTGATAGTAGTATGTTGACATGACTGCAGGTTTGGGACAACTCTAACCCTCATAGATATCGATTCGATTCTTGTACTGATGCCATCCTTTATATTTATTGAATTTCGAGGACAAAATTCTTTTTAGTAGGTGGGTAGGATTGTAACCTCCGGTCCCAGTTGTACGCGTGTACGTACTGATATTTGATACAGTGTAAATATCTAATTGACACCATTCTAATAGTTGAATTGACACTGTTTCAGCTCAAGCTCATCTTTCTGATTTCTAATTTTACATTGTTAATTCCTGACCTCTATCATACTTGAATTTATCCCCGTTAATGCTCAACTCAACCGGATCTGTTATCACAGATGGTCATGCATGAGATTATACAATATATGATAATGATATTAATTGATTGGACCTTGTGGATATACCAGGAAATTGATGGACCCAAAGTACTCACGGCATTTGGTTTCTTCTGTGATTGGACCGACTGATTAGTGATCAGATAATTATTATTGTCATATTAAGAATCATAAATGAGAGGAAGAGGTAGACATATCTTGATATTTAGAAGATCAATGAAGTTGAAAACTTAAACTTCGAGGATCTGAAACAGAAATATCAAAGCAAAGTTATCGGGATCAATCTGAAAAGTATATTGAGGTTTTTTTCAAGGACTTAATTATTAATTGTTGATGTCTGATCTTGGGACTTCTATTGGTGACTGCTACCTTAACTAATAATCTTCCGATAGTGACCGTGCACTCTGGGGATTGACTTATTATGATACTATGGGATGAGTATGAACATGTCTCGAGGACTTGAAATTATTTGATATTTGATCTTTTTGTGGAAATTAACATCAGAGACGATTATGATTTAAGTAATAGATGGTGATCTCAGAGATGAGTTATTTTTGGTAATCTAAAAATGATGTTACTAGGATGATGACGCATTTGTGATTCTTTCTTTGAACAATTTGAGAATTATGTTCAATGTAATCCAGGTAGATCGAAAGACTCATAGGAATAAATCAGTGGAGTACTATTACAGATAGACCCTGAAGTTTTGACAATAATATTATGGTGGGATCTTATCAGATGAACATGATTAGGTTAGATCAGAAGACTAAGAAAATATTAAGGATGAATGATTACAAACTTTGAGGAGCTGATTTGATCCACAAAACTTGTGATAATACTCTTGACAGAGGAACACATTAGCTTATCACTTATGATTGACTTGATAGTAGTATGTTGACATGACTGCAGGTTTGGGACAACTCTAACCCTCATAGATATCGATTCGATTCTTGTACTGATGCCATCCTTTATATTTATTGAATTTCGAGGACAAAATTCTTTTTAGTAGGTGGGTAGGATTGTAACCTCCGGTCCCAGTTGTACGCGTGTACGTACTGATATTTGATACAGTGTAAATATCTAATTGACACCATTCTAATAGTTGAATTGACACGGTTTCAGCTCAAGCTCATCTTTCTGATTACTAATTTTACATTGTTAATTCCTGACCTCTATCATACTTGAATTTATCCCCGTGAAGGCTCAACTCAACCGGATCTGTTATCACAGATGGTCATGCATGAGATTATACAATATATGATAATGATATTAATTGATTGGACCTTGTGGATATACCAGGAAATTGATGATGGACCCAAAGTACTCACGGCATTTGGTTTCTTCTGTGATTGGACCGACTGATTAGTGATCAGATAATTATTATTGTCATATTAAGAATCATAAATGAGAGGAAGAGGTAGACATATCTGGATATTTAGAAGATCAATGAAGTTGAAAACTTAAACTTCGAGGATCTGAAACAGAAATATCAAAGCAAAGTTATCGGGATCAATCTGAAAAGTATATTGAGGTTTTTTTCAAGGACTTAATTATTAATTGTTGATGTCTGATCTTGGGACTTCTATTGGTGACTGCTACCTTAACTAATAATCTTCCGATAGTGACTGTGCACTCTGGGGATTGACTTATTATGATACTATGGGATGAGTATGAACATGTCTCGAGGACTTGAAATTATTTGATATTTGATCTTTTTGAGGAAATTAACATCAGAGACGATTATGATTTAAGTAATAGATGGTGATCTCTGAGATTAACTATTTTTGATAATCTAAAAATGATGTTGCAAGGATGATGACGCATTTGTGATGCTTTCTTTGAACAATTTGAGAATTATGTTCAATGTAATCTAGGTAGATGGAAAGACTCAAAGGAATAAATCAGTGGAGTACTATTACAGATAGACCCTGAAGATTTGGCAATTATATTATGGCGGGATTTTATCAGATGAACATGACTCGGGTAGATCAGAAGACTAAGAAAATATTAAGGATGAATGATTATAAACTCTGAGGAGCTGATTTGATCCACAAAACTTGTGATAAGACTTTTTACAGAGGAACAAATTAGCTTATTATTTATGATTGACTTGATAGTAGTATGTTGACATGACTGCAGGACTGGGACAACTCTAACCCTCATAGATATCGCTTCGATGCTTGTACTGATGGCATCCTTTATATTTATTGAATTTCGAGGACAAAATTATTTTTATTAGGTGGGTAGGATTGTAACTTCCGGTTCCAGTACGTACTAATATTTGATACAGTGTAAATATCTGATTTGACCATTCTAATAGCTGGATTGACACCGTTTCAGCTCAAGATATCATTTCTAAATATTTCAAATTTTTCTAGATTTTCTGAATTTTTTCTGAAATTTTTGGAAGAGATTTCAGAATTTGAGATTGACTGGTGTCATAGACTGACTCTAGGATTTTTATTTAGCAATCAGTAGCAGAATGTTAAAATATCAGAGAACCAGTTTGGGTTCATGTCGGGGCGATTAACGACAGAGGCTATTCACTTGCTTTGTTAACTTATAGAGCGATTTCGAGAGAGAGAGAAAATTGCATAAGGTCTTTATTGATTTAGAAAAATTTTATGATAAGGTGCCAAGAGAGGTATTATAGTGGACATTAATGAAAAAGGCAGTCCCCATCAAATATATTGACATAATCAGGGAATGTGCGATGTAGTGGCAAATGTTAGAATTTGTGAGGCATAATAATTGATTTTTCTATCACAATTGGATTGCATCAAGTATCTGCATTGAGTCCATTCTTATTTGCCATAGTGATAGATGAGCTTAGTAGAGATATTTTGGATGAGATACCGTGGTGTATGCTATTTGCTGATGATATTGTCCTAGTCGATGAAACGAGAGCTGGAGTAAATACAAAATTAGAGTTATGAAGGCAAACTCTAGAATATCGAGGTTTTAGGTTAAGTAGGAGCAAAACAGAGTATATGGAGTATAAATTCAGTAAACAGGGAATCCGAGATTATAATATTGTGACACTAGATGGTTAAGAAATACCGGTGAGCAATCATTTTAAGTACATGGGTTTATTATCCAAAATAATGAGGAGATCAATAGTGATGTCAACCACAAGATCCAAGCCAGTTGGTTGAAATTGAGGAGCGCAACAGGAGTTTTATGTGATCGTAATATTCCGTTGTGGTTGAAGGAAAAGTTTTATTGGACTGTTATTAGGCCAGCTTTGTTATATGCACGAAATATTGGGTTATAAAGAGATATCATGCCCAGAAGATAGTGTAGCAGGGATGAGCATGTTTCGCTGGATGTGTAGTAACACGAGGAGAAATAAAATAAGAAATGAGGATATTCGTATTAAGATAGGCGTAGCCTCTATAGAAGAGAAGATGAGAGAAAACCGCCTGCGATGGTTTGGTCATATGCGACGTAGACCTACAGATGCGCCAGTCCGGCAAGTAGAGCGTATCAAATTAGGGCAAGTTAAAAGAGCGCAAGGGAGACCAAAAAAACATGGATGGAGGTAATACGACAAGATATAGAGGCTAGAGGTCTTAGTGAAGGTATACCGCTCGATAGGAATGAGTGGAGAAAGCTGATCCATGTGCCCGATCCGGCGTAATTTTCTTTTGGTTCATGTAGCATACCCCAAATACTTGGGACAAATGGCTTAGTTGTTGTAATCAGAGGTGAATTTCATAACTCCGATTTCGTAGCGATGTTTAGAATGATATTTTCTATTTTTTAGAATTTTTGGAGATTTTTCTGAATTAATCAAAGTTTAATAAAAATTAAATAAATGAACAAATTAATAAATTAATAGTCGAATCACATCATCTCACGCAGCCTTCTCTTCACGTAGGGCGGTAGTGATATTTTTTTTTACATTTTGCATATAGAACCCTGAAGTATTAAACATTGAACGAAGCTCCTTTCATTTCATGAGAAATATAATTAAAAAAGAAATTTTACATAAAGAACACAAAGAGGATTATATTCGTAAATTAGCCACTCCCTCAACCACCATTCGCCTGCTCCGAATTGAGAAGCCACCAATTCCAGAATTTTGTCATTCAGCGGTGACGAACTGGACATGACAACAAAATGAAGGTGAACCAGGTTTTAGGGACCTGTCTATTCAGAGGTGATGACCTGGACATGATAGACTAAGACACACTAAATCCCGAATCCGCTGCCAGATGTAGTCGTATTAACTTAGCACTAACCTACTGGAGACTGCAAAGATTTCATCGCGTTAATTATTATATTGTTCATTTTACCGTTAATTCTTGATATAATCATCGGTTTCATCACGAGATAACATTGTATGATTTCGCAAATCATTTTACATCTCGTTACTGTTCATGCGTACATCCAACTTAAATTAACATAAATATTTGTGTGCGTGTGATAAACTGATTTACTGACACGAAAATCTATATTGATTGTGACTAAGAGTTATGATCTAAATTTTGAGGATAAATGAACAATAGTAATCAGATGTTATACTTATCTTGATCGTTTGGGAACTTTTGGAGAAATGTTGAGGATATGATTGATGACTAAAAACTATATCAGATGATATTGTGATTCTGATACAAACAAAATTATTTGAGGAAATCACTTAAAATATCTTTGAAAATATTTGAGGATATTTTATTGGAGTATAATTCTTATAATCTTGACCAATTCATTATGATCACTGGATTACATATTAGATGACACAAACTTCTTGCACGACTCAGCATTCATCTCCTGATATACTACTGTTTACATTGTTCTGTGTTCATGATATACATTGAACTCACTATGTAACATTGAAAATTTTGATACCGATTTGTGATCAAGTCTCATTGAGTCACATATTGTCTTGCACTTGCATTAATTAATAAAATTTACCTAGCCGGGGTTATTCGGGGAGACTGGTAGTAGGGGATCAGCGAGGTGTGCTTGGAAGTGCGGCTCCTCAGAGGGCCCTGCGAAATGTGATTTCGTGATTATGTGATTTAGTGATTATATGCACATTTATTGTTAAATAAAACCTGAGTACACTGAACTGTTTCTCCTTGCTATTCAGGATCCACAAAGCGTATCACTTGCTTGATATGCAAACGTCCTGTTGGATGGGTTATAGGATGGTTGAATTAGTATAGGGTTAATAAAATGCTAGATATAGGCATTTGCATCATGCCCTACATTGACTTCAGTGATCTAGCTCGTCTCATATTGTTCTTTTGTGTGATCTAGAACCTAACATGTGTTTTTGTAATACTGACACCTGAGATTTCTGTGACAAGCATTATCTTGATTACATGATTTTTCTTGACTTGCTTTGTGATTTTAAATTGTGATTTTGTGAACTTGTTATTATGATACACGATAGTTACTCGTCCAGGACATCTCATGTTCATTATACTCATGTCACAGGACGCATGCACGAACATAATGTACATGACCTATTGTTCTATCTAGTTCCGCTATAGTTCTCTTTACTGTCAAACTTGTTGATTTTTTTATTCCGATGTCCTATTTGCAATGTCACGATCTTTTCATGTTTCTACTTTTGTTGTTCGTTCCTTTCCTGTGTACACTTGCTGGTCCGATTTTGACGGACTTATATTATTTTTGAGTATTTAGATCAGAGAATCAGTATAAAAGAGTTGATCGTAGGACATATTATTATTCAATTGTTACTCCGATGAGTTTAGTTTTCTTTTCTTGACTTCTTTTATTTAGATATAGTGAATGATATTATTAAATATTAGTATTTCATATATGTATTTTTTATCCCTACGCTTGATTGTGTATGTGTATATGTGTTCTATCTTGTTTGTAATTGACCGCTTAAGGTATTCATGGAAGAGAGTTCACTCAAGTATCTGCTGGACATCGTCACGTACCCATACACTGTATTTTGGGAAGCGAGACATGACATGATTTTGTTAGTATCAGAGCCAGGTTGAGCAATATTATATGCAACATATACAATCAAGCCCACATATATGATAATCATCCACAAAATTATCTGAATGAGAACAGTCACTTGACTTTCTCCTCTGACTCCGTACTTGTACAATCGATCTCCGAAAATTCTTGAACCATCATCCTGATCTGACAATTTCATTTATCTGTTCGTGTCTTCATATAGTCATCGTACCCTACTTTGCCCCTGCCTGATCATTTCTCATTAAATTATTATTATTTTGGATACTGATTGATGAGAGATTATCGATGGTTTGACCTGATCATTTGGGCAGAGAGGAATATTTGCTAGGGAACATTGAGGAATTAGGGTATGTTGAATGAAAATTTCAGAGATTTAGAACTTAATTGAAATTAATAAGATACATGACTACTAGGGAATCATAGTAAGATAGAGGATTTAGGATAAAAATCATGATTGGATTAAATAGTGATCAAATTACATCTATATACTGAATTTGATATGGAAGGATTTGAATTGGAGAATATGAATCTTGGGTTAATAATCAGATCACAAGAGTTTCAATAGATGAAACCGTTGCCTTGGACAAAATATAACATTACCTTGGATCAGATTGCTTAGATTTGATTTTTAGGACGAGAATCTTGGAGTTCTCATATCTAAGTAATATGCGGGAATAAAAATCATAATTTAAGGTTTTTGCATTAATCCTATGACTCTTAGTACAGCAACATGGCAATTGGAATACATTGATAATCTGAGGAGCCCTGTGATCTTCTGATTGAGAAATCAATAGAAGTAGACTGGGAGAACATGTGAATTAGAATTCTGATGTGTCATCGGACTAAAGAAGATTGGAAGATTAACAAGATTTGGATGCGCTTGAAGTGAATTCTCCATGATATTCCTGATTGACGATGTTACTGAGATTATGGATAAACCGTTCTAAGTATAATAGCAGATTGTCAATATCAGAAGACTGGTCTTATGATTAAAATTATACTCACAGATTTATTGAAATTTTTGTATTAGTGAATGTGTTAAACCGACACGTAACCAGGTGAGAGTACGACTCTTCCTCAGATATCCTGACTTCTTCCCTGAGTTGACTTCATACAAGCGTAGAACTTCATAATCAATACCTCCTGCGCTTCCTACCGCGTTGAAAACCATTTATAAATATTCTTACCCTTGCTCTGACTTGACCTCCTCAAAGTCGCCCAATCTGTTAACACTTAACTTTCAAGCTCATCTTTATGATTACTAATTTTACATGTGTTCTTTAAAGTACTTCTCAGCAATAAACTCTCCCCGAATCTCACGTTGTATTAATTCCTGACCTCTATCATACTTGAATTTATCCCTGTGAAGGCTCAACTCAACCGGATCTGTTATCACGGATGGTCATGCATGAGATTATACAATATATGATAATGATATTAATTGATTGGACCTTGTGGATATACCAAGAAATTGATGATGGACCCAAAGTACTCACGACATTTGGTTTCTTCTGTGATTGGACCGACTGATTAGTGATCAGATAATTATTACTGTCATATTAAGAATCATAAATGAGAGGAAGAGGTAGATATATCTGGATATTTAGAAGATCAATGAAGTTGAAAACTTAAACTTCGATGATCTGAAGCAGAAATATCAAAGCAAAGTTATCGGGATCAATCTGAAAGGTATATTGAGGTTTTTTTTTTCAAGGACTTAATTATTAATTGTTGATGTTTGATCTTGGGACTTCTATTGGTGACTGCTACCTTAACTAATAATCTTCTAATAGTGACCGTGCACTCTGGGGATTGACTTATTATGATACTATGGGATGAGTATGAACATGTCTCGAGGACTTAAAATTATTTGATATTTGATCTTTTTGAGGAAATTAACATCAGAAATGATTATGATTTAAGTATTAGATGGTGATCTCATAGATGAGTTATTTTTGGTAATCTAAAAATGATGTTACAACGATGATGACGCATTTGTGATTCTCTCTTTGAACAATTTGAGAATTATGTTCAATGTAATCCAGGTAGATCGAAAGACTCATAGGAATAAATCAGTGGAGTGGTATTACAGATAGGCCCTGAAGATTTGACAATAATATTATGGTGGAATCTTATCAGATGAACATGACTAGGGTAGATCAGAAGACTAGGAAAATATTAAGGATGAATGATTACAAACTCTGAGGAGCTGATATGACCACAAAACTTGTGATAATACTCTTGACAGAGGAACACGTTAGCTTATCACTTATGATTGACTTGATAGTAGTATGTTAACATGACTGCAGGTTTGGAACAACTCTAACCCTCATAGATTTCGATTCGATTCTTGTACTTATGCCATCCTTTATATTTATTGAATTTCGAGGACGAAATACTTTTTAGTAGGTGGGTAGGATTGTAACCTCCGGTCCCAGTTGTACGCATGTACGTACTGATATTTGATACTATGTAAATATCTAATTGACACCATTCTAATGGCTGGATTGACACCGTTTCAGCTCAAGCTCATCTTTCTGATTTCTAATTTTACATGTGTTAATTCCTGACCTCTATCATACTTGAATTTATCCCCGTGAAGGCTCAACTCAACCGGATCAGTTATCACAGGTGGTCATGCATGAGATTATACAATATATGATAATGATATTAATTGATTGGACCTTGTGGATATACCAAGAAATTGATGATGGATCCAAAGTACTCACGACATTTGGTTTCATCTATGATTGGACCGACTGATTAGTGATCAGATAATTATTATTGTCATATTAAGAATCATAAATGAGAGGAAGAGGTAGATATATCTGGATATTTAGAAGATCAATGAGGTTGAAAGCTTAAACTTCGAGGATCTGAAGCAGAAATATCAAAGCAAAGTTATCGGGATCAATCTGAAAAGTATATTGAGGTTTTTTTCCAGGACTTAATTATTAATTGTTGATGTCTGATCTTGGGACTTCTATTGGTGACTGCTACCTTAATTAATAATCTTCCGATAGTGACCGTGCAGTCTGGGGAATGACTTATTAAATTGCTTGTACGTCTGTTTGTCTTATTAAAATGTTCAGTGCTATAGGAGAAAGACAGTAAAAAAAGAAGGGTGTATACAAAAGTATTGGTGTAATTTAATAATTTGGATTTAATAGAAAGAGGGAAATGGACTTGTGTTGAGGTACTAGCAATTTAACGTAGTATTAGGTGCACTTGACACTTCACAATAGCCAAATATGATGGTATAAATTAGTTGTTATAATGTGAATTTTTTCCGGCCTATCTCCGCAAATAAACACAGTCAAAACATCTTGGGATTATTTTTCTCCACTCAGAAGCATAAACCATTGTAAATAAAGACCACTATCAATAAAAGTAATTTGGAAGCACTGCAATATTATCTACATTCCTCTATTCTTCCAACCAAAGTATAGAACAAGGATAGTTCTGAACATCACTGATTTATACAGTCAAATGCATTTCAAATGGAGATATGAAGCACAACATCTCACATGCAGGAAGTGGTCGAATTTATGCCTTTACCTCACTGTTAGTCGACGGAGATGGGTTGAAATGTTTTTCACAAAGTGATCGTCTAAGACATTAGACAAACGCTAATCTAGACAGCTAGTTCCAGTAACTTACACTCTATCTTTTTGAGGAAATTAACATCAGAGACGATTATGATTTAAGTAATAGATGGTGATTTCAGAGATAAGTTATTTTTAATAATCTAAAAATGATGTTACAAGGATGATGACGCATTTGATGCTTTCTTTGAACAATTTGAGAATTATGTTCAATGTAATCCAGGTAGATCGAAAGACTCAAAGGAATAAATCAGTGGAGTACTATTACAGATAGACCCTGAAGATTTGGCAATTATATTATGGCGGGATCTTATCAGATGAACATGACTAAGGTAGATCAGAAGACTAAGAAAATATTAAGGATGAATGATTATAAACTCTGAGGAGCTGATTTGATCCACAAAAGTTGTGATAATACTCTTTACAGAGGAACACATTAGCTTAGTACTTATGATTGACTTGACAGTAGTATGTTGACATGACTGCAGGACTGGGACAACTCTAACCTTCATAGATATCGATTCGATTCTTGTACTGATGCCATCCTTTATATTTATTGAATTTCGAGGACAAAATTCTTTTTAGTAGGTGGGTAGGATTGTAACCTCCGGTCCCAGTTGTACGCGTGTACGTACTGATATTTGATACAGTGTAAATATCTAAATGACACCATTCTAATAGCTGGATTGACACCGTTTCAGCTCAAGATATCATTTCTAAATATTTTTAATTTTTCTAGTTTTTTCTGAAATTTTTGGAAGAGATTTCAGAATTCGAGATTGACTGGTGTCACAGACTGACTCCAGGATTTTTATTTAGCAATCAGCAGTAAAATGTTAAAATATCAGAGAACCAGTTTGGGTTCATGTCAGGGCAATCGACGACAGAGGCTATTCATTTGCTTTGTCAACTTATAGAGCGATTTCGAGAGAGAAAGAGAAAATTGCATATGGTCTTTATTGATTTAAAAAAATTTTATGATAAGGTGCCAAGAGAGGTATTATAGTGGACATTAATGAAAAAGACAGTCCCCATCAAATATATTGACATAATCAGGGAATGTGCGATGTAGTGGCAAATGTCAGAACTTGTGAGGCATAACAAGTGATTTTTCTATCACAATTGGATTACATCAAGGATCTGCATTGAGTCCATTTTATTTGCCATAGTGATAGATGAGCTTAGTAGAGCTATTTAGGATGAGATACCGTGGTGTATGCTATTTGCTGATGATATTGTCCTAGTCGATGAAACGAGAGCTGGGGTAAATGCAAAATTAGAGTTATGAAGGCAAATTCTAGAATATCGAGGTTTTAGATCAAGTAGGAGCAAAACAGAGTATATGGAGTGTAAATTCAGCAAACCGAGAATCTGAGATTATAATATTGTGACACTAGATAGTTAAGAAATACTGGTGAACAATCATTTTAAGTACATGGGTTTATTATCCAAAATATTGAGGAGATCAATTGTGATGTCAACCACAAGATCCAAGCTAGTTGGTTGAAATGAAAGAGCGCAACAGGAGTTTTATCTGATCGTAATATTCTGTTATGGTTGAAGGAAAAGTTTTATCGAACTATTATTAGGCCAGCTTTGTTATATGGCACGAAATATTGGGCTATAAAGAGATATCATACCCAGAAGATAGTGTAGCAGGGATGAGTATGCTTCGTTTAATGTGTAGTAACACGAGGAGAAATAAGGTGAGAAATGAGGATATTCGTATTAAGATAGGCATAGCCTCTATAAAAGAGAAGATGAGAGAAAACCGCCTGCGATGGTTTGGTCATGTGCGACGTAGACCTACAGATGCGCCAGTCCGGCGAGTAGAGCGTATAAAATTAGGACAAATTAAAAGAGCGCAAGGGAGACCGAAAAAACATGGATGGAGGTAATACAACAAGATATAGAAACTAAAGGTCTTAGTGAAGGCATATGCTCGATCGGAATGAGTGGAGAAAGCTGATCCATGTGCCCGATCCGGCGTAATTCTCTTTTGATTCATGTAGCATACCCCAAATACTTGGGACAAATGGCTTAGTTGTTGTAATTAGAGGTGAATTTCACAAATCCGATTTCGTAGCGATGTTTAGAATGATATTTTCTATTTTTTTAGAATTTTTGGAGATTTTTCTGAATTAATCAAAGTTTAATAAAAATTAAATAAATAAACAAATTTATAAATTAATAGTCAAATCACATCATCTCACGACGACCTTCTCTTCACGTATGGGGGCAGTGATATTTTTTTTTACATTTTGGACATAGAACCCTGAAGTATTAAATATTAAACGAAGCTCCTTTCATTTCATAAGAAATATAATTAAAAAAGAAATTTTTACATAAAGAACACATAGAAGATTATATTCATAAATTATCCTCTCCCTCAACCACCATTCGCCTGCTCTGAATTGAGAAGCCACCAATTTCAGAATTTTGTCATTCAGCGGTGACGAATTGGACATGAGGACAAAATGAATGTGAACCAGGTTTTAGGGACCTGTTTATTCAGAGGTGATAACCTGGACATGATAGACTAAGACACACTAAATCCCGAATCCGCTGCCAGATGTAGTCGTATTAACTTTGCACTGACCTACTGTAGATTGCAAAGATTTCCTTACGTTAATTATTGTATTGTTCATTTTACCGTTAAATCCTGACAAAATCATCGATTTCATCACGTGATAACATTGTATGATTTCGTATATCATTTTACATCTCGTTACTGTTCATGCGTACATCCAACTTAAATTAACATGAATATTTGCGTGCGTGCGATAAATTGATTTACTGACACGAAAATCTATATTCATTGTGACTAAGAGTTATGATCTGAATTTTGAGGATAAATGGACAATAGCAATCAAATGTTATACTTATGTTGATCGTTTGGGAACTTTTGGAGAAATATTGAGGATATGATTGATGACTAAAAACTATATCAGATGATATTGTGATCATGATACTAACAAAAATTATTTGAGGAAATCACTTAAAATATCTTGTGAAAATATTTGAGGATATTTTATTGGAGTATAATTCTTATAATCTTGACCGATTCATTATGATCACTGGATTACATATTAGATGACGCAAACACTTCTTGCACGACTCTGCATTCATTTCTTGATATACTACTGTTTACATTGTTCTGTGTTCATGATATACATTGAACTCACTATGTAACATTGAAAATTTTGATACCGATTTGTGATCAAGTCTCATCGAGTCACACACTATCTTGCACTTGCATTGATTAATAAAATTTACCTAGCCGGGGTTACTCGGGGAGACTGGTAGTAGGGGATCAGCGAGGTGTGCTTGGAAGGACGGCTCCTCTAAGGGCCCTGCCAAATGTGATTTCGTAATTTCTGGATTATGTGATTCAGTGATTATATGCGCATTTATTGTTAAATAAAACCTGAGTACACTGAACTGTTTCTCCCTGCTATTCAGGATCCACAAAGCGTATCACTTGCTTGATATGCAGACGTCCTGTGGGATGGGTCATAGGATGGTTGAATTAGTATAGGGTTAATAAAATGCTAGATATAGGCATTTGCATCAGCCCTACATTGACTTCAGTGATCTAGCTCGTCTCATATTGTTCTTTCATGTGATCTAGAACCTAACACGTGTTTTTGTAATACTGACACCTGAGGCTTCTGTGACAAGCATTATCTTGATTACATGATTTTTCTGGACTTGCCATGTGATTTTAAATTGTGATTTTGTGAACTTGTTATTATGATACACGACAGTTACTCGTCCAGGACATCTCATGTTCATTATACTCATGTCACAGCACGCTTGCACGAACATAATGACGTGACCTATTGTTCTATCTAGTTCCGCTATAGTTCTCTTTACTATCAAACTTGTTCATTTTTTTTATTCCGATGTCCTATTTGCAATGTCACGATCTTTTCATGTTTCTACTTTTGTTGTTCGTTCCTTTCCTCTGTACACTTGCTGGTCCGGTTCTGACGGATTATATTATTTTTCAGTATTTAGATCAGAGAACCAGTATAAAAGAGTTGATCGTAGGACATATTATTATTCAGTTGTTACTCCGATGAATTTAGTTTTCTTTTCTTGATTTCTTTTATTTATATATAGTGGATGATATTATTAATGATTAGTATTTCATATATGTATATTTTTTCCTTACGCTTGATTGTATATGTGTATATATGTTCTATGTTGTTTGTAATTGACAGCTTAAGGTATTCATGGCAGAGAGTTCACTCGAATATCTGCTGGTCATCGTCACGTACCCATACACTGTATTTTGGGAAGCGAGACGTGACATGATTTTGTTGGTTTCAGAGCTAGGTTGAGCAATATTATATGCAACACTACAATTAAGCCCACATATATGATAATCATCCACAAAATTATCTGATTGAGAACAGTCACTTGACTTTCTCCTCTGACTCCGTACTTGTATAATCGATCTCCGAAAATTCTTGAACCATCATCCTGATCTGACAATTTCATTTATCTGTCCGTGTCTTCATATAGTCATCGTACCCTATTTTGCCCCTGCCCGATCATTTCTCATTAAATTATTATTATTTTGGATACTGATTGATGAGAGATTGTCGATGGTTTAACCTGATCATTTGGACAGAGAGGAATATTTGAGAGGGAACATTGAGGAATTAGGGTATGTTGAATGAAAATTTCAGAGATTTAAAACTTAATTGAAATTAATAATATACATGACTACTAGGGAATCATAGTAAGATAGAAGATTTAGGATAAAATCATGATTAGATTAAATAGTGATCAAATTACATCTATATACTGAATTTGATATGAAGGATTTGAATTAGAGAATATGAATCTTGGGTTAATAATCAGATCACAAGAATTTCAATAGATGAAATCATTGCCTTGGACAAAATATAATATTACCTTGGATCAGATTGCTTGGATTTGGTTTTTAGGACGAGAATCTTGGAGTTCTCGTATCTAAGTAATATGCGGGGAATAAAAATCATAATTTAAGGTTTTTGCATTAATCCTATGACTCTTAGTACAGCAACATGGCAATTGGAATACATTGATAATCTGAGGAGCCCTGTGATCTTCTGATTGAGAAATCAATAGAAGTAGACTGGGAGAACATGTGAATTAGAATTCTGATGTGTCATCGGACTAAAGAAGATTGGAAGATTAACAAGATTTGGATGCGCTTGAAGTGAATTCTCCATGATATTCCTGATTGACGATGTTACTGAGATTATGGATAAACCGTTCTAAGTATAATAGCAGATTGTCAATATCAGAAGACTGGTCTTATGATTAAAATTATACTCACAGATTTATTGAAATTTTTGTATTAGTGAATGTGTTAAACCGACACGTAACCAGGTGAGAGTACGACTCTTCCTCAGATATCCTGACTTCTTCCCTGAGTTGACTTCATACAAGCGTAGAACTTCATAATCAGTACCTCCTGCGCTTCCTACCGCGTTGAAAACCATTTATAAATATTCTTACCCTTGCTCTGACTTGACCTCCTCAAAGTCGCCCAATCTGTTAACACTTAACTTTCAAGCTCATCTTTCTGATTACTAATTTTACATGTGTTCTTTAAAGTACTTCTCAGCAATAAACTCTCACCAAAATCTCACGTTGTATTAATTCCTGACCTCTATCATACTTGAATTTATCCCTGTGAAGGCTCAACTCAACCGGATCTGTTATCACGGATGGTCATGCATGAGATTATACAATATATGATAATGATATTAATTGATTGGACCTTGTGGATATACCAAGAAATTGATGATGGACCCAAAGTACTCACGACATTTGGTTTCTTCTGTGATTGGACCGACTGATTATTGATCAGATAATTATTACTGTCATATTAAGAATCATAAATGAGGAAGAGGTAGATATATCTGGATATTTAGAAGATCAATGAAGTTGAAAACTTAAACGTCGAGGATCTGAAGCAGAAATATCAAAGCAAAGTTATCGGGATCAATCTGAAAGGTATTGAGGTTTTTTTCAAGGACTTAATTATTAATTGTTGATGTTTGATCTTGGGACTTCTATTGGTGACTGCTACCTTAACTAATAATCTTCTAATAGTGACCGTGCACTCTGGGGATTGACTTATGATACTATGGGATGAGTATGAACATGTCTCGAGGACTTGAAATTATTTGATATTTGATCTTTTTGAGGAAATTAACATCAGAGACGATTATGATTTAAGTAATAGATGGTGATCTCAGAGATACGTTATTTTTGGTAATCTAAAAATGATGTTACAAGGATGATGACGCATTTGTGATGCTTTCTTTGAATAATTTGAGAATTATGTTCAATGTAATCCAGGTAGATCGAAAGACTCATAGGAATAAATTAGTGGAGTACTATTACAGATAGACCCTGAAGATTTGGCAATAATATTATGGCGGGATCTTATCAGATGAACATGACTTGCGTAGATCAGAAGACTAAGAAAATATTAAGGATGAATGGTTACAAACTCTGAGGAGCTGATTTGATCCACAAAACTTGTGATAATACTCTTGACAGAGAACACATTAGCTTATCACTCACAATTGGACTGCGTCAAGGATCTACATTGAGTCCATTCTTATTTGTCATAATGATGGACGAGCTTACTAGAGCTATTTAGGATGAGATACCGTGGTGTATGCTATTTGCTGATATTGTTCTAGTCAATGAAACGAGAGCTGGGGTAAATGCAAAATTAGAGTTATGGAGGTAAACTCTAGAATCTCGAGGTTTTAGATTAAGTAGGAGCAAAACAGAGTATATGGAGTGTAAATTCAGTAAACAGGGAATCCGAGATTATAGTATTGTGACACTAGATGGTTAAGAAATACCGATGAGTAGTCATTTTAAGTACATGCGTTCTATTATCCAAAAGAATGGGGAGATCAATAGTGATGTCAACCATAGGATACAAGCCAGTTGGTTGAAATGGAGGAGCGCAACAGGAGTTTTATGTGATCGTAATATTTCGTTATGGCTGAAGGGAAAGTTTTATCGGACCGCTATTAGGCCAGCTTTGTTATATAGCACAGAATGTTGGGCTATAAAGAGATATCATGCTCAGAAGATGAGTGTAGCAGAGATGAGCATGCTTCGTTGAATGTGTAGTAAAACGAGGAGAAATAAGGTGAGAAATGAGGATATTCATAATAAGATAGGTGTAGCCTCTATAGCAGAGATGATGAGAGAAAATCGTCTGCGATGGTTTGACCATGTGCGACGTAGATTTACAGATACCCCAGTCCGGCGAGTAGAACATATCAAATTAGGACAAGTTAAAAGAGCGCAATGGAGACCGAAAAAATATAAATGGAGGTAATACGACAAGATATAGAGGCTAAAAGTCTTAGTGAAGACATATGGCTCGATAAGAATTAGTGGAGAAAGCTGATCCATGTGCCCGATCCGATTTCGTAGCGATGTTTAGAATGATATTTTCTATTTTTGAGAATTTTTGGAGATTTTTCTGAATTAATTAAAGTTTAATGAAAATTAAATAAATAAACAAATTAATAAATTAATAGTCAAATCACATCATCTCATGACTGTTTTCTCTTCACGTGTTGGGGCAGTGATATTTTTTTACATTTTGCATATAGAACCCTGAAGTACTAAATATTGCACGAAGCTCCTTTCATTTCATAAGAAATATAATTAAAAAAGAAATTTTTACATAAAGAACACGAAGAAGATTATATTCATAAATTAGCCCCTCCCTTAACCACCATTCGCCTGCTTCGAATTGAGAAGCCACCAATTTCAGAATTTTGTCATTCAGCGGAGACGAACTAGACATGACGACAAAATGAAGGTGAGCCAGGTTTTAGGGATCCGTCTATTCAGAGGTGATGACCTAAACATGATAGACTAAGACACACTAAATCCTGAATCTACTGCCAGATGTAGTCGTATTAACTTAGCACTAACCCACTGGAGACTGCCGAGGTTTCATCACGTTAATTATTGTATTATTCATTTTACCGTTAATTCCTGACATAATCATCGGTTTCATCACGTGATAACATTGTATGATTTCGCATATCATTTTACATCTCGTTACTGTTCATGCGTACATCCAACTTAAATTAACATGATTATTTGTGTGCGTGTAATAAACTGATTTACTGACACGAAAATCTATATTAATTGTGACTAAGAGTTATGATCTGAATTTTGAGGATATATGAACAATAGTAATCAGATGTTATACTTATCTTGATCGTTTGGGAACTTTTGGAGAAATATTAAGGATATGATTGATGACTAAAAACTATATCAGATGATATTATGATCCTGATACTAACAAAAATTATTTGAGGAAATCACTTAAAATATCTTGTGAAAATATTTGAGGATATTTTATTGGAGTATAATCTTATAATCTTGACCAATTCATTATGATCATTGGATTACATATTAGATGACGCAAACACTTCTTGCACGACTCTGCATTCATCTCCTAATATTACTACTGTTTACATTGTTCTGTGTTTATGATATACATTGAATTAACTATGTAACATTGAAATATTTGATACTGATGGTGATCTCAGAGATAAGTTATTTTTGGTAATCTAAAAATGATGTTACAAGGATGATGACGCATTTGTGATGCTTTCTTTGAACAATTTGAGAATTATGTTCAATGTAGTCCAGTAGATCAAAAGACTCAAAGGAATAAATCAGTGGAGTACTATTATAGATAGACCCTAAAGATTTGGCAATAATATTGTGGCGGGATCTTATGAGATAAACATGACTACGATAGATTTGAAGACTAAGAAAATATTAAGGATGAGTGATTACAAACTCTGAGGAGCTGTTTGATCCACAAAACTTGTGATAATACTCTTGACAGAGGAACACATTAGTTTATTACTAATGATCGACTTGATAGTTGTATGTTGACATGACTGCAGGTCTGGGACAACTCTAACCCTCATAGATATCGCTTCGATTCTTGTACTGGTGCCATCTTTTATATTTATTAATTTTTGAGGACGAAATTCTTTTTATTAGTTGGGTAAGATTGTATCCTCCGGTCCCAATTATACGCGTGTACGTACTGATATTTGATACGGTGTAAATATCCGATTTGACCATTCTAATAGCTGGATTGACACCATTTCAACTCAAGATATCATTTCTAAATATTTTAGATTTTTCTAGATTTTCTGAAATTTTTCTGAAATTTTTGGAAGAGATTTCAGAATTCAAAATTGACTGGTGTCACAGACTGACTTTAAGATTTTTATTTAGCAATCAGCGGTAGAATGTTAAATTATCAGAGAACCAGTTTGGGTTCATGTCAGGGCGATCGACGACAGAGTCTATTCATTTGCTTTGTCAACTTATAGAGCGATTTTGAGAGGGGAAGAGAAAATTGTATATGGTCTTTATTAATTTTTAAAAAGTTTATGATAAGGTGTCAAGAGAGGTATTATAGTGGACATTAATGAAAAAGGGAGTCCCCATCAAATATACTGACATAATCAGGGACATGTACGATGGAGTAGTGGGAAATGTCAGAACTTGTGGAGGTATAACAAGTGATTTTTCTATCACAATTTGATTGCATCAAGGATCTACATTGAGTCCATTCTTATTTGTCATAGTGATGGATGAGCTTACTAGAGCTATTTAGAATGAGATACCGTGGTGTATGCTATTTGCTATGATATTGTCTTAGTCGATGAAATAAGAGCTGGGGTAAATGCAAAATTAGAGTTATGGAGGTAAACTCTAGAATCTCGAGGTTTTAGATTAAGTAGGAGAAAAACAGAGTATATGGAGTGTAAATTCAATAAACAGGGATCTGAGATTATATTATTGTGACACTAGATAGTCAAGAAATACTGATGAGTAGTCATTTTATACTTGGGTTCTATTATCCAAAAAGATGGGGAGATCAATAGTGATGTCAACCATAGGATCCAAGCCGGCTGGTTGAAATGGGGGAGCGCAACAAGAGTTTTATGAGATCGTAATATTCCATTATAGCTGAAGGAAAAGTTTTATTGGACTGCTACTAGACTAGTTTTATTATATGACACAGAATGTTGGGCTATAAAGAGATATCATGTCCAGAAAATGAGTGCAACAGTGATGGGCTTGCTTCGTTGGATGTGTAGTAACACGAGAAGAGATAAGGTGAGAAATGAGGATATTCGTACTAAGATATGCGTAGCCTCTATACAAAAGAAGATTAGAGAAAACTGCCTACATAGTTTGGTCATGTGCGATTTAGATTTACAGATGCACCAGTCCGACGAATAGAGCGTATTAAATTAGGGCAAGTTAAAAGAGCGTAAGGGAGACCGAAAAAACATGGATGGAGGTAATGGCAAGATATAAAGGCTAAAGGTCTTAGTGAAGGCATATGGCTTGATAGGAATGAGTGGAGAAAGGAGATTCATGTGCTCGATCCGGCGTAATTCTTTTTTGGTTCATATAGCCTAGCCCAAATACTTGGGACAAATGGCTTAGTTGTTGTAATCGGAGATGAATTTCACAAATCCGATTTCACAGCGATGTTTAGAATGATATTTTCTCTTTTTGAGAATTTTTGGAGATTTTTTTGAATTCATCAAAATTTATTAAAAATTAAATAAATAAACAAATTAATAAAATAATAGTCAAATCACATTATCTCACGGATGCCTTCTCTTCACGTGTTGGGGTAGTGATATTTTTTTTACATTTCTATATAGAACCCTGAAGTATTAAATATTGCACGAAGCTCCTTTCATTTCATAAGAAATATAATTGAAAAAGAAATTTTTACATAAAAAACACGAAGAAGATTATATTCGTAAATTAGCCCCTCTCTTAACCACCATTCGCCTGCTCTGAACGCGTGCAATGCTCGCGTTGTGCCTCGGTTCACCCGAAAACTGGAACTCTCTAGACTTTGTTTACCTGAACTCTCTAGAGGACTCTCCAGTTGGAACTCTCTAGAGGAACTTTCTCACTCTCATGGTCATTTATAAATAGGCCATTCCCCTTTAACTCAATCACCCAACTCTTCTATCTCACCTTCCTCTTACATTCAAACAACCAGAGAGAGACCAAACCAAGAAAAGAGTGAAATAAAGAATAAGAAAAGAAGAGAGGATAGATTTTGTGGGGGCATTAAGGTAAGATTAACTTTAATTTTTTGTTTACTATTCATTTAGAATTAGTAAAAATCTTAGTTTATATCAGATGAATTTTACTTAGCACATAAATAAATAAATTAATTAATGAGTAATCTATAATAAATTAATTAGTAGAGATTAGTAAGATTAAGTTGGCGAGTCAGTTATATCAGTTAATAATTAAAATAGTTAATGTTTTAAATACTAATATTATAATACTAATGATTGTATGAATTAATAAAATAGATTCTAGTATATGTATGTATAATTATATTATTTCGCATAAATCTAGTAAATGATAAAATAATAAATTAGACAGCTAATTAGAAACTAATTAATGTGGGTTAAGTAGCTAATAAGAATAATTAATAGAGATACTTGGAATCTACTTAATGATATGACAAAATGTTCTATGGTTAGCATTAGTAAATAATTAGTGATCAAGCTAGTATTATATGAAATTAAATAACTAGTATTTTAATAAATACCAAGAGGATAATATATGTATATTATTTGAAAATAATTAGTATTTTAAAAAGAATAGCAATAATGTAAATAACTAATTTTAGAGCTAGTAACTAATGTTAAATAATTATTAGAATCCATATAACTATTTAGTAATTAGTATTTAAATAGTATTAAGTATTTAAATAACTTCTGAAATAACTAGTATAATAACATTGAATAAAATATCAAAAATAAATGAACCCAGATACGGTCGATACCACTCCAAAATAAATAAGATACTTATCTTGAAGACTTAGGAAATCTAGACTAACGTCCAATTGTTTAATTATCTAGACCGTGAGCCTGACCCGATACCAGTTGCTGTTAAAGGACAGTCGGACCCCGCAACAACAGGCGAGTGTACACACTTCCTTCTTCTTGACTTTTCTATTCATTTTAATATTGTCTTTTAATTATTAATTTCCCGATATCATAGCTCTGATTACTGATGTCATGTGATCATGATTACACTCTGTGCACACTACATCGTTCCGATTGTACTGTTAATCATTGTATTGTTCATTTTACTGTTAATTCCTAACATCATCATCGGTTTCAATATGAGATAACATTGTATGATTTCTCATATTATTTTACATCTCGTTACTGTTCATGCATCCAACTTAAATTAACATGATTATATGTGTGTGTGATAAACTGATTTACTGACACGAAAATCTATATTGATTGTGACTGAGAGTTATGATCTGAATTTCGAGGATAGATGGACAATAGTAATCAGATGTTATGCTTATCTTAATCGTTTGGAATTTTTTGAAGAAATATTGAGGATATGATTGATGACTAAAGACTATATCGGATGATATTGTGATCCTAGTATTAACAAAAATTATTTGAGGAAATCACTTAAAATATCTTGTGAAAATATTTGAGGATATTTTGTTAGAGTATAATTCTTATGATCTTGATCAATTTATTATGATCATTGGATTACGTATTAGATGAAACTAACACTTGCACGACTCTGCATTCATCTCCTGATATTACTATCGTTTACATTGTTTTGTGTTCATAATATACATTGTATTCACTATGTGACATTGGAATTCCTGATACCGATTTGTGATCATATCTCACCGAGTCACACACTGTCTTGCACTTGCATTGATTAATAAAATTTGTCAAGCCGAGATTACTGGGGGAGACAGGTAGTAAGGGAGCAGGGAGGTGTGCTTGGAAGGGTGGCTCCTCCAAGCATTATTATTCAGTCGTCACTCTGTTGACTTTAGTTTCCCTTTCTTGACTTGTTTTATTTAAATATAATGGATGATATTATTAATGATTAGTATTTCATATATGTATTATATATCTCTACGCTTGATTATATATGTGTGCTACCTTGTTTGTAATTGACAGTTTAAGGTATTCATGGAAGAGATTTCACTCTTCGTGAGTATCTGCTGGCATCGTCACGTACCCATACACCGTATTTTGAGAAGTGAGGCGTGACATGATTTTGTTGGTATCAGAGCAATGTTGAGTAATATTATACGCAACACATATACAATCAAGCCTATATATATGATAATCATCTACGAAATTATCTGAGTAAACAGTTACTTGACTTTCTTCTCTAACTCCGTACTTGTACAATCGATCTCCGAAAATTCTTGAACCATCACTCTGATCTGACTATTTCACCGTTTCTTCATATAGTCATCGTACCCTACTCTGCCCTTGCCTAACCATTTCTTATTAGCTTATTATTATTTTGGATTCTTATTGATGAGAGATTATCGATGGTTTGGCCTGATCATTTGGGCAGAGAGGAATATTCGAGTGGGAATATTGAGGAATTAGGGTATGTTGAATGAAAATTTCAGGGATTTATAACTTAATTGAAATTTATAAGATACATGACTACTAGGGGATCATAATCAGATATAGGATTTAGGATAAAAATCATTATTAGATTAAATAGTGATCAAATTACATCTATATACTGAATTTGATCGTGAAGGATTTGAATTGGAGAATATGAATCTTGGGTTAATAATCCGATCACAAGAATTTCAATAGATCAAATCATTGCCTTGGACAAAATATAATATTACCTTGGATCAGATTGCTTGGATTTAGTTTTTAGGACGAGAATCTTGGAGTTTTCATATTTAAGTAATATTCGGGGAATATGAATCATAATTTAAGGTTTTTGCATTAATCCTATGACTCTTAGTATAGGAACATGGCAATTGGAATACATTGATAATCTTAGAAACCCTGTGATCTTCTGATTGAGAAGTTAATAGAAGCAGAGTGAGAGAAAACGTGAATCAGAATTCTGGTAATGTGCAATCATCGGACTAAAGAAGATTGTAAGATTAATAAGATTTGAATGCACTTGAAGTGAATTCTCGATGATATTCTTGATTGACGATGTTACTGACATCCTGGAGTAACCGTTTTAAGTATATTAGCAGATTGTCAATATCAGAAGACTGATCTTACGAATAAAATTATACTCTCGAAGATTTTTTGAAACTTTTGTATCGGTGAATGTGTTACACCGACATGTAATCTGGTGAGAGTACGACTTTTCCTCAGATATCCTGACTTCTTTCCTGAGTTGACTTCATACAAGCATAAACTTCATAATCAATACCTCTAGCGCTTCCTACCACATTGAAGACCATTTATAAATATTCTTATCCTTGCTCTCCCTTGACCTTTTCAAAGTCGACCAATCTGTTGAGACTTAACTTTCAAGCTCATCTTCCTGATTATTAATGTTACATGCATTCTTTAAAGTACTTATCAACAATAAACTCTCACCCGAATCTCACGGTGTGTTGATTCCTCACCTCCATCATACTTGAGTTTATCCCCGTGAAGGCTCAACTCAACCAGATCTGTTATCGCAGATGGTGGTGTCGTGGTCCGTCAGAGAAGGAGATGGCCGTGAGGGTGGTGATGCTCGGTTGTGTGCTTGGTGGTTGTGCATAAGAAGGGATCTATTAATGACTAGGGTTAAGGTTTATGAGATAAGATGATTTATATAAGATTTATAATGGGTTGTGGGTTTGGATAGATAATGGGTTTGGGAATTGGGTAGGAAATATGAATGAGTATATGGGTATTAGGTACAGGGTTGTGGGCTTGGGTTGTGAAATAAAGGAAATAATAACAACATCAACAATTAAAAATTAATAACAATTTCAAACAAATAATTAATAATAATAGATATTACTAACAATTCATAGTAATAGCCTATATGAAAAATGATTTAAATATCCTAATACAAATAAATAGGTATTAACAATAAGAATTATAAACTATAACTAATAAATAAAATAGTTGTTATTACCAATAATAACTTTAAATTATATTTGTAAGAAATAGTAAATAAATCAATTTAATTAATAATAATATATAATTTATAATATATATTTGCAAATGCACTCATATCTGGATTGATACAAATCATGAACATATATCTATTATATATACATCTATTTATACTTATGCACAAAATAGATTAATCAATAAAAACAAGTAAATTTAAATAAAAGTAATAAAAATAGAAATACAATATTATTATTTAGGGGATATTACACTTTTTAGCACTTAGTGTTGTCAATGGGAGCGACGCTCAATCGGCAACGCTATTAGCACACAGAGGTGTTTTGGCCTTAGCCTCGCATGATAGGCGAGGCTGAAATCTGCAAAGAGTTGAATTAGCTTCACATAGTGAAGCTATTTAAGCACTCAGCTCTTTGGATCTGCCGCTAGCGGTGAGCCTAGCACTGCCCAACAGTGCTCTCGACTTGAGCGAAGTTGTAGTAACTTCGCTTCTAGCACCAAGTGGTGCTTTAGCTTTAGCCTTGCAGCTAAGAGCTGCTTTAGCACTGCTCAATGGTGCTGATGATGTAAGCGGGGCTGCAGTAGCCTCGCTGTTAGCACAAAGTTCTTTAACCTTAGCCTTGCGAGACAGGCGAGGCTTAGCTCCGTGGAGAGCTGGAATAGCCTTGCAGTCAGTGACTATTTTAGCTTCGTAGGAAGCTGAATCAAGAGATCTATCTTTAATTTCGCATGAGACTACAGATTTTTCAATCCGCATAGCCTTAGTAGAGGTTGTTTTAGGTTCATAGGGAACCTTTATAGCCTCGTGCGCAGCATTAACACGTTGGCGTGAGGCTGAGTTAGTCTCTTTTGAGACTGTGGTAGGCTCGCGTGGAGCCTGTTTAGCCTCGCTTGAGGCTCTCTGATAGGTTCACAGAGAACTTTAGTAGTCTCAATAGAGACTTGCTTCCAAGAAGTAGCCAGAGGTGCTCTAGCTACACTGACTTTCCTGTGCTTGCGCATATATAGGGAACTTGTGCTCCCCCCAGAGAGAAATTGTTCAAATCTGTCTTGGCCAAAGTAAATGATCAGAGTCCCTGTAGTAGACCCAACGTTGCATTGTGACACTTGATTCTCAGCAGTGGACAATGCATTCCCCAGCGTAGTCGCCATCTTATTTTTCATTGAAAATCAATAAAAAGAAAACTTACAAAATTTTGAAGAGAAAATTACAACTAATTAAAAAGGAAAATTACAAGTGTCTCTTCTCAGATTCTGGGAAAGTGTGCTGGTAGAAATCTGATCAGCACGCGACCACTTTGTTCCGTTGATGATACGATCGATGGAGTCTTAAGGAATTCCTTTTCGCCTGGTTTCGGAGATGTTTTTCATCGATTTTGCAAAGGGGAAAACTTACAAAAAAGTGTCGATGAGCTAAATTACAAGTAATTCTTTGCAGGAAGAAGATTACAGGTAGATCTCCTCTGAGATTTTTGGGGAAGTGTGCCGGTAGGAATCTGCTCAGCGCGCGATCACTTTATCCCTTTGACAATGCGATCGATCAGACAATCGGGCTGCTGCCTGATGGGATTCCCTTCTCGTCTGGTTCAGGAATCGGAGAACAGAAGGTTGGTAGAACCCTCTTGTTACTTCTCGAGCTGCCTCCGCGTGGGAATTCCTTCTCGCCTGGTTACGGAGATTTCTTGAGAGGGAGGAAGATCTTACGGTATTAGCACCCTGATTAGAGAAGTAATTCTCTGAGTTCTTGGAAGTAAGAGAGTAGATCTCTGTCTTTTTTCCTCTCTTCGGGGGGGTCTCGGTCCGTCTTCTGTACGCCTTTGGTACGATATTTATAGAGAGAGCAGGGGTATAATTGTCCCTTGAAAATTTGAAAACAGATTGATTCAATCTGTTTTAATCTGGAAAGTAGCCTCGCCGCGAGGCTAGAGATAGCTTTTGCGATGCTAGGAGTAGCAAGTAGTGCTGATCTCTTGATCCGCTCTGCTAAATGAGGGATGCGCCCTTGATTCTTTCCAAATAACTGAAAGATTTCTTCTGATCTTCTTGCCTGATTGGGAGAGTCAAAAGATTATGGCAAACAACTGCCAAATTTGATCTTAATTAGATTTGATCTCATCAGGATTTGATCTCATCTGGAGATTTGATTGGTCAAAGGTGATCATAGATGACCCGCAGCGGAGCTTGAGCTCACAGCGGAGCTGGAAGGAGCATCTGGTGAAGTTAGAAGAAACCTCTTCAGCGGAGCTGGATAACTTTGTGGCGAAGTTACCTTATCAATTACCCTTTTGCGCAGCTGCATGGGACTTCGAGCGAAGCTAACTCTCTGCGGAGTTAACTGAGCATTTCTGTGCGAAGTTGTAAATTAGCTCGCAGCGAGACTGTGAAGGAGCTTTCTGTGATGCTAAGCAGTTTTGGCTTCTTATGCGAGACTTTATCTCGTGGGCTCGTGCGAGACTAAGTGTTCAGCTAACTTAGTGTCTTTGGACATGCTTGGGTCTTCTCACGAGCTTTTCTCGGCTTACTGTCTGCTTCATTGGATCAGTAGAGTACAAGTTGATTGATACGTCCCTTTGAGATAGGTAAGGAACTGGTCGTCAGCTTGTCTGCCGCTTGTCTTTTGTAGATGTCAACAAGTTAGACATTGTTCAGGCCAGTTAGGAATCTCGTCTTTTTTAGAGTGTCAACAAGACCCCCTTCAAAGTTTTCGCAAGTTTGCAACGGAATGGTTCAAGCTCTGAAATACTTTGAACTGCTTTGATTGATGACATATGAAATGCGAACGTCGCCATAATGGTTGAGTTCAGCTTCGCTTTCAATTCTGCTTCCGGATTGGAATAAGTTCGCCGAGGAATCTTGTAGATTCGCGATTCTGAATAGCTTCGCGTCTGGATAGCTTCGCGTTAACTCGGTGTTTGGAACGACGTTCCTTTCCCGAGGCTAACTGCTTTTCGGCTAGTTACGAGAGGGATTGCTCCCTTTTCCGAAGTTAGAATAAACTCTCTTGCTTTTAACGAGGGAGATTGTTCCTTTCCTCGAGGCTGAGCATTTAAATGCTTTAACTTCGCCCGCGCTTCTAGGCTTGAAGTGGCAGCGGCGTGGTCAGGCCATGAGGCCTATAAATAGGACACTTGAAGTCCTCTTCAGAGATGCATACTTTTCTCTTTCTGAAAAGTGTGTCCATGACATCCCTTCATTGCCCAGGAAAGGAGACTCAGATCTCTGAAATAGTGGGGGCGCCCACTCTGGTCACGAACCGGCCAAGAGCTGGTAAGTCTCGGTCATCCGATGACTTTCAGGGGGTTCATCTCCCTTAGCTTTACTAGCTATCTTAGGGATTAAATTCCCTGGATCTTTACATTTGGTTGATTTTCAGAAAAGGGTTTCGACCCTATTTTCCAGCTTCTCGGCGAAGCTATCATTCTCGCTTGATCAGGAAAAGACTTTTTCATGCAAAGTTCCTGTCTTGATCTATTGAATCTGCCTGTTAAATCCGCCACATAGGCAAGAATCGGGACTTAGTCTCTTCAAGGTTGAGCCAGTCTTGCCATATAGGTGGGGTCAAGACTGCGTCCCTCTGGACCAGTCTGGCTTAGCTATAAAGGCGAGGCTAGGACTTAGTCTTTTTTGAGGCTTCTTCAGCCTAACTGCCTTAAGCGGAGCTAAGGCTTGGCTTATGCTGAGCTAGTCCATCATCACTGTGCAAGCGAGGCTATCCTCTGCTTAACTGAAGCACCACTGGATCGGATATAAATTGCTTCGCCCAAAGAATTTGACTTAGCATTTCATCTTTGCAGTTTTCTTTTGATTTAATGCTAACCTGTTTTCAGTTTGCATTGCAGTGAACTGTGCCCGCTAGTCTTTTGTCTTGATGAAAGAGACCAGAAACTTGCCTCTTGACCTCCAAGTTGAAACTTTAATCCTAAGCAGGAGGAACATACTGGAGCAGCTGATGTGTGGTCAAAGAAGAGGTTGGCAGTTGCTTATCCGAGATGACCCACTTCGGGAAGGGGTTGGTAGTCGCTTATCCGAGATGATCCACTTCGGGAAAGCGGGCGTCACCTGTAAGGTCTCGGATCCTTCCTTTGCCAATTTTAATCAAAGAAGATCCGGCTTTCTGGTGGCAACCAGTCATTTGCCAATTTTCATCAAAGAAGATCCAGCTTCTTGATGACAAAATCTGTCATTAAGCGAAGGATTACGGCCTTGTGCAGAAGGAAGGCCTTTCGTATCCAGTTGGTTTGGCTTATCACCTTGGAAGTAGATAGGACAACTTGTATACCTTTGGAGCAATGATTCGGTTGTACGAAAGACCACCTTGATGTAGTGTCAATATATTTTCCCTTTTAAATCAATAAAAATGTTTATTTTCTGCCTATCTGCTCTGTTTCCCTCCTTTTTGATCCGAGAACACCTGGAGTGGACTAGCTTTAGGTAAGTCTTTTCCTTAAGAGAAAATGAAAACTCTTGGCCGAGCTAAGCTTCCAGCGAAGCGGAAGACAAATTTCCAACTAAGTCAGGAGTGAATTTCTGGCGAAGCTAGCACGGAATTTCCGCGAAGCTAAGGCACGTTTCTCAGCGAAGTTATTCAAGCGTCGCGCGAAGTCAATACTGAACTCACGGCGGAGTTAGCCCTTAGCGGGGCTGAAGTAAAGCTTCTCGGGAAGGCGCTTTAGGCGCCGTTTTAAATTAATTTAAAATGACTGCCTGCGCTCCTTTCGAAGAGGCGACATTTAGGCAATCATCCGCCTATAAAAGCCCGATTAGGCTGAAAGAGAAGGCACCACTTCTCTTTGAATTTTCAGAGAACTCCAAATCTCTTCTTCTTCTTTCTTCTTCGTTTGGAAATTCAAGCACTTCTTCAGTTCTCCAATGGCTCCTAAAAGATGAGAAGGAAAAGAGGTAGCAACCTCTACGACGGAGGGACCTTCTCCTCCTCCGGTCATCGAATGACCTATCGCGGGTAGGGATCTTTCCCTTTTGTTTAGAGATTTTCATCTCTTTTTTAAAGCCAATTCCTGGTTATTCCATGATGAATCTAGAACGATTCATTGTGATCTAGTGATCTCAGGGAGTTCAAATCCCTTAATTTCCCTTGATTTCTTGATTGGGAATCTAAGAACCGAAGGGGTTTCTTCTCGAAGCTTCTATGCGAAGCTAACCGTTAGGCGGTTCACATCCTGTCGAATGATAGGATGCGAAGCTAACCCTCAGAGCGTAGTTGAAAAGGATCTTAATGCCCTTAAAATAATTTTTAGGCAACAGTATCTTTCTGTCGAAGTTAGCCCCTGGAGCTTTGTCGCGTTCTGTTGTCCGAGGTCAAACTTCTAGAGCGAGGCTAATACTTAGATATTTTTCTGCATCCTGCCTTCATGTGGAGTGCGGAGTTAAGCTGCAACTGCGAAGCTGAGCTTCGGGGCGAGCTAAAGCTAGGCCTGTCTCGCTTGAGGGGGCGAAGCTATGCCTTAAAATTTTTCTGGATTTGGCTCTCTCTCACCAACTGAACTAATTTAGTTTCGTCTTGTCTCTGTAGTGCACTATACTCCCGGTCCTCTGAACAGTCTTTTTGGAACGGCCAGAGGGTTGGACGGCAATGTTAGCCTGCAGTTCCAAGGGTAGGCTTCACTATTCAGCGAGCGGAGCGCTCCTAGTCGAGATGCACTTAGTCATGCTGGGGATCAGCACACCATGAGGAGCATCTTAACTACTGCTCCCCTTAAAGATTCCAACCGAAAAATCTATCGGAAGCCCAGCTTCATGTTCGGGGATACAGCGCCAGACAATGGTCACCAGCTGCTAGCCGGAGAGGGGCAGTGGATTTTCAAACTGGATGGCGAGAAGTATTATCTCCCATCTAGCAAGCGCCACTTTCCCTTGTTCTTCTTTTAATGTGTGACGAGGGCTCGAAAGATGTAGTGGCAAGTGATGCAGACTACCGATTCCGTTCACGTGGGGAAGTTGATAGCTCCGTCCCCCGGTTATACACGGGTGGGTCCTCCTCGCTGCATATTGGGTCTCCACCCTGGGAACGTACTTCCGAACATCCCAGTGGGAGAAAATCCCGCGGTGGCTCAGACTTTTGAAAATCAGTTCTTTAAACCTCATGGTAATTATCCAGTCATTGATTTCAGGACCCCTGGGTGGATTCATCCTCCCAAGGCATGGTGGAGGGACTTGACTTTAAATGTCCTTGCCCATTTTGAAGAGGAGCTGGAGAGGTTGGGACTTTACGAGGCCACCAGGGCGACCTGTTACGGCATTCAGATGAGCGTAGCGAACTTCTACGCCATCTTTGAGTTGTACTGCCCGGCTACAGGCACCTTCCTTCACCCCTGTTGGCGAATTGGGCATGGCTTTGCACGAGATGTGGGAAGTCTCTGCTCTGCCTATGGGGTCTCTCCCATATGAAGAATATTTCCCGTGCGAGGCGGAATTGGCGCTTCTGGAGAAGCAGGAGCCCGCCTTGTTTGAGACTTACCGGGAGTTGATGTGCCACCTTTACATTTGCTCAGGCATGCATGGGAGCCATAAGGGAGCTTCATGCAGTTTGAAGAGCTGGGGAAATTATTTGTTCCCTGACCTGGAAGGTACTCCCGAAGCGGCTCACTGTAGAGTTGCAGATGAAGACATCTTTCGCCGGATGCAAGAGCACTCTCAAGGGATTTGATTTGGAAGAAGATGACGGACCCTATGAGAAAGGTGATATTCTTCGGAGTTTTCACCACCAGGCTCGTCGACCGACGTCCCGGAAGGCACTTCTAGCTGGCTTTTTAACGGTTTGGTTGAAGAGATGCGTGGTGCCATCTCCGTCTAGTGACGTCATTCATTTAACTGTGTTATTACCGGTTGTTCGTCTAGTCCATGGTCGTTCTCTTAGACTTCTTCCAGCAATGGTGTGTTGTATTCAAAGAGGCCTTCGTGCGTTGACGGAGGCTTTCTGTAGGCGACCAAGGACGAAGCGGGGAAAGGGGACTATCTTGCCTTGTGACGGACCAAACCTCAGAATTGGTTTGCCATATACTTATTTAATGGTATGGTTCGCCCTTCACTACCCCTCTATCATCCAAGCCGGTGAGGAGCCCCCAGAAGGTGTTCGAATGGCGCTTCTCCGTTGATTCGAGGGGTGTTCGTGGTCACAGACTTATGTGGCTGCGGTTCGCAAACTGCTGTGCCGTCATGACGTCTACAGCCTTTTCGGTGCTTTCCCTATATTCGTGATGCAGGCTATGGTGAAGAATTCAAGGATGTAGGGGAAAGGCAGACGTCGTTGAGTCGGGGAGTCTTCGAATGGCTGGTTAGATCCGGCCATCCCACTTGTTGTATGGAAGCGGGGACACCTATTACCTGGAGCCCTATGTTCCGAGTCGGTTTGCTCGTCAGTTTGGGTATAACCAACTGTACGTAGGTAATCCGAACAGCAGCCTGGCCTTCATGGGGAGCCTCATCGATGGAGCTCGTGCCTGGCGGTTTTATATTGCTGGCTGTACTGAGGCGCGACTGTGCATGCCGCTGAGGACTCCGAACCTTCTGACGACCCTGGGATTCTGCCAGTGGTATAGAACTTCGAACTCCACACCCACTGGATTTTCTATTAATTCCTTTGGTGTGAAGTTGATCTCTCAGTGGTTGAAGCGGAAAGTCACTGAGAGAAGCGAGGGTAAGAGGGTCCGTGTGCCGGGCCTCGGGGAATTCATTGTTGTTGATGATAGCGAGGCTTCGGACGCAGGAAGTCCTCGCTTCGAAGGGGATACAGGTGCTGAGGCTTCGACAGCTGCTTCTGGTGGGGTAGGCACAGCCCCCATGGAAGATGTAGAGGTGGAGGATTTGGAGGAAGAAGATCCCGATGTCCACTTTAAACGAAAGCGGCAAGGCGGATCTCGCAGGAAGAGGGTAGTGAAGAAGCCTCGTCGCTACGCTCCTACTGTTATTGCAGAGGGCGAATCATCTGCAGTGCCTCCTCCTCCTGCTCCATTAGTCATTAAGCTGTCGGCTTCTAGGCAGACCGTTGGTAAAGCTGTCCCGGACCCGAGTAAGATTAGCTCCGTTCTTGTAATACACTCTTATATATTCCAAACAGCTCACTGTTTACTTCATGACTCAGGAACCGAGGCGGTGAGGGACCCGAGAGCCGAGGTCGCAGGAGAACATGGGGAGCATTATGATCCCCTGTTCACTTATAGAGAAGGTGATGAGGCTAGCTATTTCGCCGTCTCGGAAGAATCTGGAGGTGATGCGGCCGATGTAGGTCCTTCAGGTGCTGGGACCTCAAAAGGAAGCCCCATGGCCTCCAGCTCTATAGGATGGACCACCGAAGGTTCGGCGGGCGAAGATGGGCCGGCCGGCCGTGTTGACTCTGCCAAAGACTTTCCTATGGAACCTGAGGGACTGATGCCGCCGTTGAGGAAGTTCGAAGAGAAACTGCGGCAAGGCGACTGAGGCGATATCATCTTTTGGTAGTGCTTTGACCTTTTGTGAGTAATTCTTTCCTGGTATTGATCATACCTTGCTTAAACAGAGTCTTACTACAGGTGTTCCACCTTTAGGTGCATCGACTTCAAGAGAGCCAACCAATCTTCCTGAGGGAATCAGGGGTGAAGTAAGTACTTCGACTGCGGCGGACGCTGTTGAGTTGGATGCTTTGTATCACGGGTTGCCCTCTTATCACCCTGAACCGGAAAGTGACTTTAAAGAGACTGAGGGGATAGTGGTTATGGAACCAATTTCACTTCCAACTACATCGGTAAGTGAACTGCTAGTGGTTTCGCCAGCGATGTCTATCCTGCCAATTGCGAAGCTGAAAGTGATTGCCAGTCCTACTTCTCCAACACTGGTGGTTGAGCCAGCTCTCCCAGAAGTCATCACCAGTCCTACGTCGATTGTGGCTAGTGTACTGGTTTCAATAAGGACTCCTCCGAGATCACCGGCAATTCCTCATATTGCTCCAGCCAGTGCTTCTACTATTCCTTCCACAGTTATGTCAGTGAAACGGTGGAAACTTTGTCTTCAGAGGTTGCTCGTTCACCGGGAGTTGTTGAGGTCGAGAATAAATTCGTGGCTGAGTTAGTTGACAGCTTTTATAAGGGCTTAAAGTGATCCGTTGCTTTGGTCTTGAAGGGCTCGACGACCTTATTCTCTGCTTTAAAGGTGGTCCTCTCCCGAAGCATTGACAGTATCCGAGACTTTGGAGGGGACGACCAGGCCGCGACATTGGAGCTTCTGGTGGACAGGCTTGAGAGGGATGTGGACGAATGGCGCCGTCTTAGCCATTCAGATCTGGAGTCTTCACTTAACGAACAGCTTGTGCACCTTGCTGCTCAAATGCATGAAGCCCATCTCGCCGCTCAAGAAGCAGCCAAGGCAATTTCCTCCGACTTGAAAACCTTCGAGATAAGGAGAGTAGAACTTGGGGACGCCATAGATGCTTCTAACAGCACTTTCTTGACGCTGAGGATAAGATTGAAAAGGCCAAGGAAATGATCAGGAAGGCTAATCTTCTTTTGTACAAGGCTGAACAGGTGCGTCTTGAAGAGATTGCTCGGTTAGAGCAGCTTAAGGCTCAAAATGACGAAGTCCTGCAGCAGGAGCTAGCACAGAGGGCAACTTTGGTTGAAATTGAGGCTCGCTTATTGTAACACCCCGGTCCCGCAGGTACGGGGACGTTATGGCGACGTACATACGCGAGGTGAAAACACCCTCACGCGTACGTTAAGCCTCAGTACAGGACATAATCTCCATATACACTAGGGTTCCAGCAGGAAATAAGTACAAGAATACCTGCAGAAAGAGATTAGTGATCATAACAGATATAAAAACAGGGATAAATAAGATAACAGAAATAAATCCTATAGATACCTATGCATAGTCTTAATGAGGAATCTCCTATATGACTCAAGGCACTATCTGATAAGACGGTAACGCGGATCTCCAACCTGGGCACGCAAACCCAGGGTCGTCAGAAAGCGACCTAGTGAGTGGTAAAATGAAGGAGGCAGTAATATGTACTATAGTAATACAAGCACGATACATATATATAATACATGATGTTGTCCTAGTGATACCATATAATAAGTATATAATAAGCAGTAGCAAAATATAAACATGTCATATTTTAATACTATCACTGCCTAGCCGGTTATTATCGGGTCATGTCTATAGTCGTATCCAGTGGTGACGTAATATAAATGAACATGCTAGTGGTGACGTGATGGAAGTGAACATGCAGCTGGGCATATGCAATGTAACCATAATACGGTGTTGTGTCTAGGTAGCATATAGGCAATGCAAAACAGAATATATATGCAAAGCAATGTATACATGTGCATGAGGAGTAGGTCACCATACGAAGTGTAACAAGCATCAAGTAATGTAGCAAAGTCTACAGATAACATGATAACGGATACAATAACAAAGTCTACAGGGAACATGATAGTGGACAAAATAATAGGAACAGTAACAAGATGGTATACATGTCTCAGGCAAGTCATGTCATTTATACAATAGTAGCAATCAGTACCACCTGGTATTTTAATCAATCTCTTCCAGTGTCCCATACCACTGGCAGTTCATACTGGAGCCCGTACTCCAGTCGAACCCATCTGGACATGGCCTACGGGTACCATTATCCAAACGAGAGAGTGACCAAATAACAAGTGTTCCCGACGTCACTATTGTGTATACTGTTTTATTATGTTAATTGGAAACCCATGGTCGAGGAGCTCTTATCGGGTAGGTGTATCCCGTGCATACCTGGGATCACGGCCTTAAACAAACCCCTGGTTGCTAAGACCAGGGCCCTCCGCTAAGAGGGGAGCATGAAACAAGTAACTAGAGCTCATGGAGTAATTGGTAGGTAGCACTACCGTCCCCTGCAGTGGGAGAACAATATGGATCCAGTACATCACCCGATAAGATCTAATCAACCGTCAAGTCTCCCCCATACCCAAGTTAGCTTTATGATCTGATATGTCAAGTATACAATGTAACAAGAACAAATACAGTACATGATACGGGTAACATGATAACTGGACCTGAGCTCTGTTGATAGCATAGAACAATATAACGGGAAACGGGAACAATATAACGGGAAACAGGAACAATAGATATGGAATTCCACATATCGCATATCAACAGCTCTCATGTCCAGTAACGGGAATATCCATATCAGTAACAGGAAACAATCATATAACATGAATACGGTAATATGGAATACATGTAATATGAACGGGAATCCATATGACAAGAATAAAGAAACCATACATGCATGTGTAACAGGGATATGGAAACATGGCATGCATGTGTAACAGTGATATGTAAACATGACATAACGGTAACAATAATATGAAATGCGGTAGTCCGTGCATTGGTCTAACCGTGTACCAGTGGAACATCTATGTGTAGCAATAATCCATGTAATATCTCTGTGATAATGCATGTAATAACAGTGATCAGTGCATCCATGTAACGAGGATATCAATCTAACATGACCGTATCCAGTGTACTAGTGTATCCGTATATCAGTAGGTCACAAACATATGTAATGGTGAGGCGTGTACATGAAACTACATGAAAGCTACATGCAATACCGATATCCCGTGTAACCGATATCTACATGCACTACGGTGCTTAGTGTACCAGTGGGTTGGTGAGGGTGACAGTGGAATAGTGACAAGATCCTGTATAATGAAGTACGCGTGTCTTGGTGTCCAAGTAGCAGTAGTGTGTAACTATAATAGTTATCCATGCAGTGACAGTGTCTAGTGATTCTTTAATTGATCATCTAGCTTAGTGTCTATGTTTACTCACATTGTATACAAATTCTTATTACAAAACATGACGTTTCTCGAGTTAAGTTCGTAATTTAACTAACCCATAATTACGGTTTCATAACGAAAGCTAAACATGAATAAATAAATATAATTTAGAAAAAGAAAACACTCACAAACGAGTCATGGGAAGATGGCTCTCTTTCCCACGATCGCAACGGATCCAGAATCGTCCAAATCGGAGTCCAGATGCTCCCGATATCGACCGAACACTAAAAATAATCAAAATGGGTTAAATATGTAAATAAAAATATTTTAAATGCAAATAATAAAAAGTAGCAGGGGGTTTTCTGAAAAAGTACCTTTATTGGGTTTGGATGCGGGTTTGGGCTCATAACGGGTCGGGTTTGGATCAATTAACCAAACCCAATTAACTTATAGGTAAACGGGTTAACGGGTTTGGGGGTTATTGGGTTTCCCCCAATAGAGTTATTGGGTTTGGGTCCTACCCAAACCCAATAAAGGAGGAGGAGCAGCAGCAGCATGTGCTGCTGCTTGCTCGGGTGCGGGCCGGCCTGCCGACGGCGGTCCCGGCCGCCGGCGGCGGCTCAGGTTGGGCCAGGGAAAGGAGATAGAGAGAGAGGGAGTGAGGAGAAAAGGAGGAAGAGAAGCAGCATCACAGGAGAAGAAGGAGAAGAAAAAGAAGAAAAAGAAAAAGAAGAAGGGAGAAAAGGGGGGTGGTGGCGCCGACCGGGCTGCGACGCGGCCGCCGGCCGGGGACGCCCGCCACCGGCGGCGCGCCGGGCTGGGGGCGGCAGCGCCTGGGCGGCGCTTGGCCTGGCGCGGGCTCTCTCTGGCCTGGAACAGAGTGGAAGAGAGGGAGAGAGAGAGCTACGGAGAGAGAGTTAGAGAGAGGGGGAGAGATTGAGAGAGTTTTAAAGGGAGAGAGAGAGAGTTTGAGAGAGAAGGGGGTTTTGTGAGAATTAGAGGGAGTTAGGAGAGAGAGAGAGAGGATTTAAAGAAGGGGGAGGCGGTGGAAAGAATGGAGGTGGAGGAATCGTCCAGAGAAAGGAAGAAGGGAAAGAAAAAGAAAAGAAAAGAAAAGAAAAAGTATTTAAATAATTAAAATACTATTATTTAATGGCCCAAAATTCGACTAGCTCCGAACGGTGCCCAAAAATTACAGAAAATAGAGAATATTAGCCTGAGACGTAATATGAAAACGGTTTGCAGAAATTCTGTCTGGTTTGCAAATTAAAAATCTTGGAAGATTTCGCCGATACAGGGCGACACCAGTTTGGCCGGATTTTCGATAAATGCAGAAAAATCCCCAAAAATACCCTAACGTAGATCATATGATTCTACGACACATGGTGAAAGCGGATTCACAAAATACAACTCCGTTTGTGAAATAAAAATCGTAAAGCCGATTATCGGTATCGGTCGACACCGACTACGGAGATTTTTCAAAATAATTCAGAAAAATTCCAAAAAATCCTGAAAAACCTAAATTATAAGAAAATAATTTTTGAAACTAAAATCGGCTCAATCGGACTACCACGGAAGTCAAATCAACATTATACGTCGTATCGCGTACTGATACTGTGATACGTACATCAGGGAGCAGGGGGTTACACTTATCCCAAACGTCGAGCTTTAATGAGGCCGAGTTGAGGTCGCATGCACTTATCGGAGCTGCTGAGGAGAGGAAGAATAGGCTGGCTGCTCTTGAAGAACGGATCAAGTCCTACGAAGCGCCCTCGTAGCTTGTAATCCGAGCATCCATGTATCTCTCTTTTTGAAATCAATAAAAAAGTAATTTTATTTGATTCCTCTGTTATATTTCCAACTTGTTTTACTTTTCTGAATTTTCAATCCTTATTTTCAAGTTGTTATTACAATCCCTCAAAAGGAAGCAGAATAACGGTATAACTAATCTAATCAGTGGCGATAAACTGATAGTGTTAGTCACACATTAAAATAAATAGTCCTTATTGGACTAAAAGGTGAGACTTGACTATCTGTCAGTTCAGAGGTAATAAGGACGTAACCGATTGAGAAGCCATCAAGCTCGAAATTTGTCATTCAAGGGTGACGAACTGGACATGATGACAAAGGAACAGTCCCTACTGGACTGGAAGATGAGACTTGGCTATTTGTCGGTTCAGAGGTCGCAGGGACTTAACCGATTGAGAAGCCACCAAGCTCGAAATTTTGTCATTCAGAGGTGATGAACTGGACATGATGACAAAGAAGTAGTCCCTACTGGACTGAAAGGTGAGACATGACTATCTGTCGGTTCAGAGGTCGCAGGGACGTAACCGATTGAGAAGCCACCAAGCTCGAAATTTTGTCATTCAGAGGTGACGAAGTGGACATGATGACAAAGAAATAGTCCCTACGCGACTGGAAGATGAGACTTGGCTATCTGTCGGTTCAGAGGTCGTAGGGACGTAACCGATTGAGAAGCCACCAAGCTTAAAATTGTCATTCAGAGGTGACGAACTGGACATGATGACAAAGAAATAGTCCCTACCGGACTGAAAGAGAATAGTCCCTACTGGACTGGAAGGTGAGACTTGACTATCTGTCGGTTCAGAGGTCGCAGGGGCCGTAACCGATTGAGAAGCCACCAAGCTCGAAATTTTGTCATTCAGAGGTGACGAAGTGGACATGATGACAAAAAAATAGTCCTTACTGGACTGGAAGATGAGACTTGGCTATCTGTCAGTTCAGAGGTCGTAGGGACGTAACCGATTGAGAAGCCACCAAGCTTAAAATTTTGTCATTCAGAGGTGACGAACTGGACATGATGACAAAGAAATAGTCCCTACCGGAGTAAAAAATGAGACTTGGCTATCTGTCGGTTCAGAGGTAACAAGGACATAACCGATTGAGAAGCTACCTAGCTCAAAATTTTGTCATTCAGAGGTGACGAACTGGACATGATGACAAAGAAATAGTCCCTACTGGACTGGAAGAAGAGACTTGACTATCTGTCGGTTCAGAGGTCACGAGGACGTAACCGATTGAGAAGCCACCAAGCTCGAAATTTTGTTATTCAGAGGTGACGAACTGGACACGATGACAAAGGAATAGTCCTATACTGGACTGAAAGATGAGACTTGGCTATCTGTCAGTTCAGAGGTCGCAGGGACGTAACCGATTTAGAAGCCACCAGGCTCGAAATTTTGTCATTCAGAGGTGACGAACTGGACATGATGACAAAGAAATAGTCCCTACTGGACTGGAAGATGAGACTTGGCTATCTGTCAGTTCAGAGGTCGCAGATACGTAACCGATTGAGAAGCCACCAAGCTCAAAGTTTTGTCATTCAGAGGTGACGAACTAGACATGATGACAAAGAAATAATTCCACTGAGAGAAATCAGACTTGATTATTAACTCCATGGGGATTTTGATATCTCCTTCGGATGTTATTTGAAAGAAATTGTCAGAGATATATTGTTAACGTGACAACCAGAAAAGTCTACTGAGGACTGATTATTAGAAACCCGCTGGGGAGTTAGGTAATGAATCCCATAAGAGATTACATGTCAGAGGTGATCGTTAACGTGACAAAAAGAACTCCGTAGGGATTTGTAAAGCAATTTATCAGAGGTGTGATGTTAACTTGACAAGGATTCATTTACTGTTAGAGGTGCTTGAGCGTAACAGTAATTTAAGTGGACCTGTCGTTCTGTTGAAGAGAATGACAAGCGGGGTTTATTCACTGGGGATATTGGTTTTATCTGTTAGAGAGTAGATTATAGTCTTGCTACCAGAGGTTTAGTGTTAACATGATAGGTTAGACTCATCATTTTGCAAGGGAGATGATACCTTTATATGTGGTCTTTCCATTCCATGGATGGGAATTGGTAAATGATTTTGGAGAGGGAATCAAATGGGAACAGGTCTCTTAGGATTTTTAGCAAATCCTCAGCTGTCAACGGGTTTGGTACGCCTTTACCAACTACCGTTTGAGTCGGGCTAGCCATGCTATTCCCTCAGCATTATGAGTTATCGAGGACTTATGTTGGGCTTAAAGGCAACATTTTCCTTTATCCTTAACCGTTAGAGGTGTTGGATTATTCGGTTACTGTATTCGTAACCTTGATTCTTCTTTGAGACAACCAGCGTACGATCAGCTCGATACTGGTTTACGGTCGTATGATCTTGTTTAGAGAAAGAGAGGAGCGCTCCTTCTGCATATCTTGGATTTGAAGGTCTTGATCAGAGGTGTAATGTTAACTTGATCATGAGAAGGATCCTATCAAGGATAATACTTCTTTAAGAACTTGCCGTTGATCGGCATCATGAGTAAATCACTATCTGAAGTCATAAGGCGATATGCCCCGTTTGAATAAACTGTTTCTATTACAAACGGTCCTTCCCATTTGGGCTGAAATTTGTCTTTGGTTTTGTGCGTCATGATCATCGGTCGTCTGACGGCTAAAACCAAATCTCCTTTCTGGAAGGCTCTTTGCTTGACATTCTTATTAAAGGCTTTTGAGATCCGGGCTTGATACAACTCAATGTGTTGCTGAGCTTATAACCGCTTCTCATCTAAGGTTTCGAGCTCTTGAAGACGCAACCGATCATTGTCCTCTGTTGTCATCTTAGTCATTAAAGCGACTCACAATGATGACATCTGGATTTCTAATGGTATGACCGCTTCGCATCCGTACACCAGGGAAAAAGGCGTATTGCCTGTGGGGGTCCGAACCGTGGTTCGGTATGCCCAAAGACATTCACTAAGCTTCTCATTTCAGTCTCGCTTATTTGAGAAAACGAACTTCTTGAGTAGCTTAATGATTGTCTTGTTGAATGCTTCCGTCAAGCCATTAGCGGCATGATTATAAACAGTTGATGTCACGTTCTGAATCCGGTATTTATCGCAAAACCGGTAGAACATCTGACTCACGAATTGGGGACCGTTATCATGGATGATCCGCTTAGGGACACCAAATCGATGGATGACATGGTGTTTGATGAAATTAACCACGTTAGAAGTTTTAACTTCAACCAATGGTATAGCTTCTGCCCACTTTGAAAAGTAATCAGTTATTGCTAGGATAAACCGGTGTCCTTTTGTCGAAGAAGGGCTGATTGGCCCTACAACATCGATTCCCTATGCTTCAAATGACCATGAAGCAACGGTTGGATGGAGCAACTCTGAGGGTTGATGTATGAAGTCTGCATGGATTTGGCTGTGGCTTTACACCTTCGTGCATATTGGATGTCATCGGCTATCATAGTTGGCCAATAATATCCAAGTCTGTGCAATCGGTCCTTAAGTTTTGGACCTCGCTGATGAGCTCCGCATATGTCGTCGTGCGCTTCTTTAAGCACTTCTTGTGCTTCTGAATTAGAAAGGCAACGGAGGAGGATACCGTCATATGAGCGACGGTAAAGTGTCTTCAGAGTTGGATCATAGTAAAAACAGGGAGACCTTCGTCTGATGGATGCTGCTTCTTTAGGGTCGTCCGGCAGTAAACCATGCAGAGCATAGTCGATGAGGGGAAATCGTCAAATCTCTCGGTTCAAGATCCGTCGAGATATTATAGACCTCTCTCGTTCTCAACATATGTTTAGAGCAGACACGGTGTCGAGTTGCCACTGTAAGGTGATACTCGGTGTTGACTGGCAATGCTAGCGTTGTTGCTAGTGTAGCCAGAGCATCGGCCCTAGTGTTCTGGGATCGAGAAACGTGACCGACGTAAAAACCATCAAACAGATTAGCCATTTCGATGACTGCATGATAATAAGGTACCAAATCTTCGTGACGTACCTCATATTCGCCTTTAACCTGATTGATAATCAGTTTTGAATCGCCATAAGCTTCAAGGTAGCGTACCCCCATTTCATAAGCGAGCTGAAGGCCAATAAGTAGAGCATTGTATTTTGCCACATTGTTGGAGCATGATTCTGTCAGAGAAAATATTCTATGAAGGACATGATTTTGTGGAAAGATAAACACAACCCTCACACCGGCAATGATCCTGCCTTTAGGGCTTATTCATGATGCTCCATCAAAAAACATCTGTCAAACTTCATCCTTTGAAGTTATATTAGATTCAAAAACTTCATCTGGAATGTCTTCATGAAGTTTTGAGTTTTCCGAAACTGGATGAGCAGCCAAGAACTCTGCAAGTGTCTGGCCTTTAACCGCCTTCTGAGGGACAAAGAGCATGTTGTACTGAGACAAAAGAAGCGCCCACTTAGCTAATCTTGAATTTAATGATCCTGGTTTCGTCATGAGAAGACGCAAAGGGTTCACTCTGGAAATGACATGTATGGTTTGACCGACCAAATAATGTCGTATCTTCTGAATAGCAAAGACAATAGCTAAGTATTCCTTCTCAATAGGATTATAGCGAGGTTCCACCCCTATCAGAGTCCTGCTCAAATAATAAATAGCTTGTTCGTGATCATTATCATCTTTTTGGGCAAGTAGAGCACCGAGAGAATGGTCCATAGCTTTCACATAAAGCAGAAACGGTTTTCTGATGTGGGAGCTACTAAGACAGGAGGTTTTGTGAGATATCTTTCGAGTCGGGTGAACGGTTGACAGCGGCCTGAGAGATTTGCGATGAATCTTCTGATATAAGCCAGTCTACCTTGCAGGCCTCTAAGTTCTTTGAGATTCTTAGGTGGATGCATGCTCTGAATGGCTATAGGGTATTGCAACCTTAGATCTGGTGTTTCGGAAGACGCCTTCTTCGTGTACCAAAACTTGGCGTAAGCCCGAACTATAATCCGGCTCTGGAGAACTGGAGGAAGGAGAGTTAGGGGCATGCGACGCTTGTCTGTCCCTACGCGGTTCTCGTCCCCTTCCGATCTTATTAACGGATGCAGAGGGTAGATTTTGTGATATGCTCCTTTTGCGATGTTTCACAGGAGCTTGTTCAGATAGTCGATCAAAAACTGATCGTCGGTCTGGAGGAGTGGTGGGGATTGGTCCTAACCGGCAATGGACTGAGTGGACTGTCACCAACTGACATCCCATTTGTTGACAACAGAAGGGAGAAGTTCCAGAAAGATTCCGACTTCCGTTTGTTTGTCAAGAATTCTCGCAAGTCAGACCCAGCCGGGCTTAAGCGGTTTAACGCAGAGGCTCTGTTGGATTGCGCATAGGACGATGCCCTGTTCCTTTCATCACTGCAGAGGTAATTAGCACTAAATAGTGCTTTAGCTCTACCTTCGCGGCTAAGAACTTTGGGAATGTCCTTGGGTGCTGAAGCTGCATAAGCACCGCTATCAACACTTGGGGACGATCCCTTAGCTCCGCTGCGAAGAGCGAGCTTAATGCTTGATGAACTAGGGAGCGAAGCACGCTGTGGTGCTTTGTTCGCTTCCTTACTGCGAAGGAGATTAGCACTGCTAGGTGCTTTAGTTTCAGTCTGACGGCTGGGAACTCCGCACGTACCCTGAGGTACTGGCGTTGTGTTTGCCATGTCATCAGCAACTTCGCTCGGAAGAACGAGGTTGGTGCGAGGAGTCACTGCTCCTGAATTAGGCGAAGGCATAGTCGCTGTTCTAACCTCGCTGCTAATGGCCTCAGCGAAGCAAGCAGGCCTTTTGCCTTTGTCTTCGCATGATAGGCGAGCCTGTGGCGTAGCTACGCTTGAAGCTTCATAGAGAGCTTTCTGCTTTGGCCTCCACATCTGCTTTAGAAGAGAAGATTTAGATTCGCAGGGAACCTGGCTAGCCTCGTGTTCGGCTACTTGCCCATTTAGGGCTGGTTTCTGCTCTGAAACCTTGGTCACCAAGACCTTCCTATGCTTCCGTGCGTCGAGCATTGGACCACCTCCAGAGAGGAGCTCTTCGAATTTTCCTTGGTCGAAATGAACGACCAGGTTTTTGAAGGTAATAGGCTCAAGATCCCGACCCTCCTTGTTGCGCCAGAAGACCGTAGTAGGCTTGCGGAGAGCCTTATCTGTCTCGACAGAGACTTGCTTCAAAGAATTAGCCAGAAGGGTTCTGGTTGCGCCGACTTCCTTGCACTCAGCAGTAGACCCGAAGGTCTGTTCATCGCATTGCGATACTTGATTCTCAACAGTGGAGAATGCAGTCCCCAGCGGAGTCGCCATCTTGTTTTCCATCGATTTTGCAAAGGGGAAAACTTACAAAAAAGTGTCAAGGAGCTAAATTATAAGTAATTCTTTGCAGGAAGAAGATTACAGGTAGATCTCCTCTAAGATTTCTGGGGAAGTGTGCCGGTAGGAATCGGATCAGCGCGCGATCACTTTATCTCTTTGACGATGCGATCGATCAGACAATCGGGCTGCTGCTTGATGGGATTCCCTTCTCGCTTGGTTCGGGGAATCAGAGAACAGAAGGTTGGTAGAACCCTCTTGTTACTTCTCGAGCTGCCTCCGCTTGAGAATTTCTTCTCGCCTGGTTTCGGACATTCCTTGAGAGGGAGGAAGATCTTAGGGTATTAGCACCTTGATTGGAGAAGTAATTCTCTGAGTTCTTGAAAGCAATAGAGTAGATCTCTGTCTTTTTTCCTCTCTTCGGGGGGGTCTCGGTCCGTCCTCTGTATGCCTTTGGTACGATATTTATAGAGAGAGCAGGGGTATAATTGTCCCTTGAAAATCTGGAAACAGATTGAGTCAATCTGTTTTAATCTGGAAAGTAGCCTCGCCGCGAGGCTAGAGATAGTTTTTGCGAAGCTAGGAATAGCAAGTAGTGCTGATCTCTTGATCCGCTCTGCTAAATGAGGGATGCGCCCTTGATTCTTTCCAAATAACTGAAAGATTTCTTCTGATCTTCTTACCTGATTGGGAGAGTCAAAATATTATGGCAAGCAACTGCCAAATTTGATCTCAATTAGATTTGATCTCATTAGGATTTGATCTCATCTGGAGATTTAATTGGTCAAAGGTGACCATAGAAGACCCGCAGCGGAGCTGCCGCGTCGATCTCACAGCGGAGCTGGAAGGAGCATCTGGCGAAGTTAGAAGAAACCTCTTCAGCGGAGTTGGATAACTTTGTGGCGAAGTTACCTTATCAATTACCCTTTTGCGCAGCAGCATGGGACTTCGAGCGAAGCTAACTCTTTGCGGAGTTAACTGAGCATTTCTGTGCGAAGTTGTAAGTTAGCTCGCAGCGAGACTGTGAAGGAGCTTTCTGCGGCTGCTTATGCGAGAATTTATCTCGTGGGCTCGTGCGAGACTAAGTGTTGAGCTAACTTAGTGTCTCTGGACATGCTTGGGTCTTCTCACGAGCTTTTCTCGGCTTACTGTCTGCTTCACTGGATCAGTAGAGTCCAAGTTGATTGATACGTCCCTTTGAGATGGGTAAGGAACTGGTCGTCAGCTTGTCTGCCGCTTGTCTTTTGTAGATGTCAACAAGTTAGACATTGTTCATGCCAGTTAGGAATCTTGTCTTTTTTAGAGTGTCAACAGGAGATTCATTGAGAGGGGAAGATCTTAGGGTATTTACACCCTGAATTTAGAGAAATAGTTCTCTGAATTTCCTGAAAGCGAGAGAGTTGGCTCTATTGATACGTGCTCCCTCTTAACTTTTTTAAGTCTTTTTCCCTCTTACCCTGAGCTCATCCCAAGAATGAGCTATTAATAGGCTCTCAGGGGCGTAACTGTCCCTAGAATTCAGCAAAACTGGTAATACTCAGTTAGCCTCGCGCCAGAGGCTATTTTGAGCTTTGTGCGTGGCTATAAAGCTTCTTGCGAAGCCAAATACAAGCCTCGTGCGAGGCTCCTAAAAATGGTCATTTGACCTAGTTGTTTTCACTTAATGTGGGACAAAGTGGGTGGATGTTATCGTCCATTTAAAATGGCATTAACCCTACTAAAGTAGTAGGGTTAGCCCACTAAAGACTTGATCAAATATTGACCTGGCAAACCCTCCCGCAGGGGGTGTAGAAAGTTTCAAGCGAAGCTAAAATTAGCTTCGTACGAAGCTAGCACAGCTCCTCAGGCGAAGCCACAAGAAAGCTTCAGGCGAAGCTAGTATTAGCTTCAAGCGAAGCTGAAAATTAGCTCTTTGCAGAGCTATAAAGAGCTTCAAGCGAAACTTACAAAAAAAGCTTCAGGCGAAGCTAGCATAGCTTCAAGCGAAGCTGAAGGTTAGCTCTTTGCAAAGCTATGAAGAGCTTTAAGTGAAGCTCACAAGAAAAGTTTTAGGCGAAGCTAATATTTTAGCTCTTCAACAAGGTTATAGAGTTTCAAATGAAACTATCCTCTTAGGCCATGCTTAGGCTTCTTTACAGGTGATGTTTGGCCTACTGTCTGCTTAACTGGATTAGTAAGTTTTAAGTCATCGCTTTGTCTCTGAAAATGGGTAGAACCTGGTCGTCAGCTTGTCTATATCTCGCCTTTTGTAAATGTCGACAAATTCATGAAATACACCTAGAGGGGGGTGAATAGGTATTTTGCTAATCAAATGCAATTTTAAAACTATTTATGACGAATTATGCAAACGGTCACTCGAAATAAGAATTGAAGCCGAATTTCCCGTGAAGGGCTCTAGAACTTCTGCTCTTTGATTCCTTTAGATAATTAGTTGAGGTGCTTGATTTCTCCTTGTTGAGATGAATATAGACCAGTAATGAAAGTGATGGAATGAAAGCAATTATAGAATGCAAGATGAACAATTACACAAGTGTGAAAAATGAAAAACAATAGAGAGTAAGAGACAAGCAATCGCAAGCACAAGAAAATTTGTTCCGAGGTTCGAGTCACCGCTCTACGTCCCCGCCTTCACCACTATGAAGGATTTCACTATTCTCAAAGGGATCTTCCACAAAGGAACCTTACACAAAGGAATTACAACTTGGTTTAACACGATCGGAGTACACAACTCCACCAACTCAACCCTCTACACAAGAGGTAGCACAAAGCCAATTGAGATTACAAAGCACTTGGTGATCTAACAAGATCACAAACACTCTCTCTTATAACTTCCTATAGAGTAAAATATGAAATGTTACTCAAGAAGTAAGTGAGAGATGAAATTCAGTTAGAAAAAATAGAGGAGTTTTAAAACAAACTGAAAATAACTTTAGAAAGAAAACTTAGAGATTGAAAGCTAGAAAAACTTTTCTCTTTAGAAACAAACTTGAAAGCTTGTAAACTTAAGTGTTTTTCTTGTCCAAAACCAAAACCAATGACCCATATATATAGGCAATGAATAAATATAATTTATAAACCATACCAGGTTTTTTAGGGTGTGTTTAGACACTTGGAAACCAAAAATGCTTGTTGGAATCCACTAAAAACAAAACAGATTCAAAAACTAGCTGTTATGGCCATCTGGCAGCCTGTCGGTCGGTCGACCGACAGGTCTTCCAGAAAAAAGCCGTTGGCTCCGATCGACCGGGCGGTCGACCGCTCGATAGTTTAAATTGGAAACTTAAACTGTCGGTCGGTCGACTGACCCTAACCGAGAGTTAGGGTCTCTCAATCGATCAACCGATCGGTCGACTGCAAGGGTTAGCGGTCGACCGGTCGATCGACCGACAACGTGCACGCCCCTTGGCCAGAGGCCCGGTCGACGGGGCGGTCGATCGTTTTGGCCTAAAATGGTAACCGGTCGACCGTACGGTGGACTGTTCTGGCCTGAAACAGTTTTTTGTATGGATTTTGAATTTCAAATAATTTTCAAAATATTTTGTATTGGTTTAAGGGTATTGTAGCAATATATAGGTAATGAAATACATATTCTAAACTTGTTATAAAATTTTGAAAAAATTATGAGACATGTATCAAAACCAAACATGAAAAATACCAATACTATCAAAACTTGTATTTTTCGAAATCGTGTATTTTGTGTGTAACTTCTTAAGCATTACTATTATATTCTACACTTTAATAAACTAATATCTTACAAGGCTCTAGGTACCTATAAGATCTTCAACCGGGTTTCTCCATTAGCGACGTTGAGTGCTTTGAGCTTTGATCCTGTATTTGAGTCTTCTTGAGTCTCCAACACCTTTCTTTAGAGGAAGAAAACTCTTTGAATTCTTAGAACCCTGAGATAAACTTAAACACTTGAACTTGATTAGTACAAATAACCACATATGTTTTGTTATCATCAAAATCATAAAATCAGGTGATTGTAATCTTGGGCCAACAATCTCCCCCTTTTTGATAATGACAAAACATGTGAGTTATTTAAGATAAAAAGATAGGAGAGAGCTTGAAAAAGCTCCCTCTCAAGTTATGCTATCTATCAAGTACAAGAAACCATTATGGCTTTTAATGGATTTGACAATATAATCAAATCACACATATATGCATATATAAAGATGATACTAATATATAATAAGATGCATATATAGCCTACCATCCTTCAATCCTCCTTCCTCCAACTACAATATATAAGCATGGTAAAGAGAATGGATATAGAATACCAAAACAACTTAATAACTCAAATATCTCTCCCCCTTTTGTCATGCATCAAAAGGGTAAAGGCATCAATATAAAAGAGAGATTAATTTAAAAATACAAAAAATTTGAAAATATTTTCAAAACTTATGAATCCATAATACAAATATTTAACTCACACAAATGAATAAAAATCTATTATAATCTAGTCGTTTAGTAAAAATGTCCGCAAGTTGAGAATTGGTGGAAACATAATCTTTTTCAATATCGCCTTTCTCATAGTGATCTCTAAGAAAGTGATATCAAATATCTATGTGCTTGGTCTTGCTATATTGGTTTGCATTTTTAGTCATATGAATGGTGCTAGTATTATCACAAAATATTTTAATATAGTCATAATGCAAATTATAGTCAAGGAGAGTATGTTTCATTCATAGGACTTGTACACAATAAGCCCCGGCCGCAACGTACTCCGCCTCGGCGGTTGAGAGGGCTACTGAATTTTGTTTCTGAAAGACCATGAAATAATGCAATTTTCTAGAAATTGACAAGTACCACTAGTGTTCTTCCTATCCACTCTACAATCGGCATAGCCGGCATCCAAATAACTCGTCATGGGAAATTGTCCGGTTTTCGGATACCATAAGCCTATTTCAATAGTGCCCTTAAGATATCTAATAATACGCTTTACCGCAATTAAGTGACTCTTTAGGACAAAATTGAAATCTAGCACATACACACACTAAACATAATATCCGGCCTACTAGCCGTCAATTAAAGTAAACTACCAATCATGCTTCTATAAAGTTTAATGTTTACATTTATATCTTGTTCGTCCTTGTCAAGCTTAGTAGTAGTGGCCATGGGGGTCTTGCTTAATTTTGCATCTTCAATTCTAAATCTCTTGATGAGTTCTCTTGTGTACATGGTTTGATTTATGAAGATCTCATCACTCATTTTCTTGATTTGGAGCCAAGAAAGTAGTTTAGCTCTTCCATCATAGACATCTCAAACTCGATCTTCATGCATGATTCAAATTCTTTACAAAGCTTTTTATTAGTGGATCCAAAAATAATATTATCAATATAAATTTGAACAATTAGGATATTACTATCTACATGCTCTGTAAACAAAGTGGTATCAACTTTCTCTTTAACAAAATTGTTTGAAATTAGAAAAGTTGAAAGTCTTTCATACCAAACTCTTGGAGCTTGTTTTAAACCATATAAAGCTTTATCAAGTTTGTACACCAAATCCGGATGTGTAGGATCAACAAACCCCGGGGTTGTTCAACATACACTTCCTCTTCTATAAAACCATTTAAAACGCACTTTTGACATCCATTTGAAAAAGTTTAAAATTTTTATAAGAAGCAAAGACAAGTGTCATCCGTATGGCTTCAAGCCGTGCTACGGGTGCAAAAGTTTCCTCAAAATCGATACCTTCGATTTGGGTGTAACCTTAAGCCACTAATCTAGCTTTATTTCTAATAACATTACCCGACTCATCCAACTTATTCCTAATGATCCATTTAGTAACAATAGTTGGTCTATCATGGGGTTTAGGAATAAAATGCTAAACTTGTTTGCGCTCAATTTGATTGATCTCTTCTTGCATTGCAAGCAACCAATATGAATCGGCCTCGGCTTCGAGTATATTTTTGGGCTCAATGTGTGAAATAAAAGCAAAATATCCACATAAATTATGTAGTTTGGATCGAGTAGTTACCCCTTGGATACATGACCTATGATGAGGTACTTGTGATGATTTGAAGCAAATCTCCAATCCTTTGGAAGTGGTTGTGTTGGCTTCATTTCAACCTCTTGAACTTCACCTTGTACATCAATCTTTGGCTTTTATTATTCTATAGGTGAGTCCTTCAAGGTTATTTTCATGTTTTTACCTAATGAATCAATCTTTATAACATTCTTCACAAAGCATTAGATTTCTCAAACTTGACATGTATAGATTCTTCAATAGTCAAATTAGATATATTGAAGACTCTATAGGCTTTACTAGTATTTGAATACCCAACAAATATGGTTTCATAAGATTTGGCATCAAATTTTTCCTAAATTGTCTTTAGTGTTTAAAACAAAGCATTTACAATCAAAAACTTTAAAGTAAGAAACATAGGTTTTCTCAAATAGTAAATTTCAAATGAAGTTTTAGAAGTATTTTTATAAAAAATAAATTCTATTTGAGATGTAACATGATGTGTTTACGGCCTCAGCCCATAAGTATTGAGGGAGCCCGTATTCATTTATCATTTCCTAGCCATTTCTTGAAGAGTACGAGCTCCATTTTGTTGTGGAGTTTTAGGACATGATAATTCATTTTTTCTTTTTCAACTCTTTTTTTAAACACTTGAAATGTGAAAAGGCTTGATCTTCGTGTTCTAAAAAGAAAACCCATGTAAAACGAGAAAAATCATCAACCAAAATAAAAACAAAATGATTTTCACTTAAACTTTTGGTTTTAGTTGGATCAAATAAATCCATGTGAATTAACTTCGAGAGTCTTAATGTCATGATATCCTTGATTGTTTTGAAAGAAGACTTGGTTTGTTTCCCAAGTTGGTACGCATCGCAAATGCAATCCTTCTCAAATTTCAAATAAGGAATACATTTCATCACTTCCTTATTGTTAATTCAAGATAGATGGTCAAATGAAACATGACCTAGTCTCCTATGCCATATCCAAGAGTTTTCATTAAAGACATTTAAACATGTAGCATTGCATTGTAAATTTGACATATCAATCATATACACATTATTTTCAAGAAAACTGGAAAGTACAATGCATTGGTTTGTGTATCTAAAATATTGCAAGTTAAATCATCAAAAATCACTTTGAAATCTCTATCACAAAGTTGACTAATATTCAAGAAGAGGTTATGCTTGAGACCATCAACTAAAATAACATTTTCAAATAAGGGAGATGAGTCAATTTTAATGTTACCTATACCGGTAATTTTTCCTTTGGAATCATCTCCGAAGGGACGGTGCCACTTTCATGGCACCTTGATGGGGTTACAAAATTGTTGATATCCCTCATCATATGCCTTGAGCAACCGCTATCAAGGTACCACCGCTCCCTACGTTTTGGACCCTTGGTGTGTACCTATATCAAGTAACAAATTGGTTGATTTTGGTACCAAATTTCTTGGGTCCTTTAATGTTAGCATTTCGAGCCCAAATGTGATTATTTGAAGCATTTATTTTATCAAAGTAAAATTTAGCTAAGTGACATTTTCGGCCACAATAAGTGCATGAATAAACTCTACCATAAATAAAAGCATGATGGAGTGTGGGGTGTGAACATGCTTGATGTGTGTAGTGTTTCTAGCATGATGTTTATGTATATGTTATGATTTAGGAGTGTGGGTATGTGTGGTATGATGAGCATGTGTAGTATGAACATGTTTTTTTTGGAGTATGTTTCTTAGGAAACATCGCCTCCAACCTCGCTTTATCAACTTACATTTCTTTAACACATATTCTAAAGAGTTAATTTTGTCTTCTAAAGTAGAAATCTTATCTTTATCAATTAATAAAAAAATTTCTTTATATGAAATTTTATATGCGTCAAAATCTTTTTGTGTGGATATGAGTGTGGAAGATAAATCATCTTTTTCTTTTGAAAGTATAACAATTTTATTATGAAGGGTTTCATTTTTCTTTTTCATTTTTAAAACTTCTTTTTAAGAAAATAATAGTTGTTGGACAACTCTTCAAAAGCCTCACTCAATTCATCCATTGTTAACTCACAATCGTCAAGTGAGGGATCAGATGTTACCTTAGGTGTGTTATCATTAGCCATGAAACACACATATGATGTATCCACTTCTTCGTCAGTTTTACTCTTCGAGTCTCACGTAGCCTTGAGAGCCTTCTTTTTGTAGGGTTTCTTGGAGGTTGAAGGTTTACTTTGGTCTCCAGACAATCTGCATCCATGTCGCCCGGCTTCTGGCAATTGAAGCATATGACCTTCTTGTCTTCTTTCCCTTACCATCTTCTATTGTTAAACTTGGTCTTGTTGTACATCCTCCTTACATTTTTCACTAGGAGGGAGAATTCTTCATCATCCTCTTCTTCATCATCATCGTCAGAGATGGTATGAGCGGATTTAAAAGCGATCATTTTCATCTTGTGGTGCCATCTCTTTCCTTGCCTTCCTCTCTATTTCATGAGTCTTAAGGTTTCCTATAAGATCGATGAGCTCCATCTCTTCTTTGTCATTTAGCTCTTTCAATGTAGTAGCCTTGACTTCCCATGAGGGTAGAAGTGCCCGAATGACCTTCCTTACTTTTTGATCATTGTCAATGGCATCACTTAAAGAAGCAAGACGATTAGTTATTTTAGTAAATCTTGTTACCATATCATCAATGGTGTCATTATCATGTATGGTGAAATTTTCATATTAGGAACGTAAGAGATCAATTTTTGCTCTCTTAACTTGTGACGTTCCTTCACATGTGACTACTAAATGTGTCCAAATCTCGTAGGCGGATGAATGACCCTAGCAATATCGTCATCGTTCAAAGCTTGAAGTAAGGCATAGTGTCCCTTAGCTTTTGCATCAGACTCCTTAGTGGCAATGTCGGACCAAGTGTCATCATCACCAGTGGGTACACTAAAAGGTTTAGTCACCGCTTTTGCAACCCGGCTTCCTAAGGATCGCAAAAATACAGTTATCTTAACCTTCCATATTGGAAAGTTAAGGCCAAAGTTAAGGCCATCAAACTTGGGAGGGGTCTTAATAATTTCGGCCATTTTTACTAAAGTGGATGAAAATGAATTTGTGAAAGAAGTGATTAGTAATTAGGATCTCTCTAAGATTGTTAAGCTAAAAACTAGAGACCAAGGCTCTGATACCAATTGAAATACACCTAGAGGGGGTGAATAGGTGTTTTAATAATCAAATGCAATTTTAAAACTACTTATGACGAATTATGCAAATGGTCACTCAAAATAAGAATTGAAGTCGAAATCCCCGTGAAGGGCTCTAGAACTTCTCCTCTTTGATTCTTCTAGATAATGAGTTGATGTGCTCAATTGCCTCCTTATTGAGATGAGTATAGATCAATAATGAAAGTGATGGAACGAAAGCAATTATAGAATGCAAGATGGACAATTACACAAGTATGAAAAATGAAAAATAATAGAGAGCAAGACATAAGAAATCGCAAATACAAGGGAATTTGTTCCGAGGTTCGAGCCACCGCTCTACGTCCCCGCCTTCACCACTATGAAGGATTTCACTATCCTCAAAGGGATCTTACACAAATGAATTACAACTTGGTCTACACAAGATCGGAGTACACAACTTCACCAACTCAACCTTCTACACAAGAGGTAGCACAAAGCCAATTGAGATTACAAAGCACTTGGTGATCTAACAAGATCACAAACACTCTCTCTTACAACTTTCTATTGAGTAGAATATGAAGTGTTGCTCAAAAAATTGAGAGATGAAATTCAGTTAGAAAGAATAGAGGAGTTTTAAAACCAACTGAAAATAGTTTTGAAAAGGAAGAACTTGGAGATTGAAAACTAGAAAAACTTCTCTTTAGAAACAAACTTGAAAACTTGTAAACTTGTGTGTTTTTCTTGTCAAAAATAAAAATTAATGACCCATATATATAGGCAATGAATAAATATCATTTATAAATCATACCAGGTCATTTCGGGTGTGTTTAAACACTTGGAAACCAAAAATGCCTGTTGGAATTCATTAAAAGCAAAACAGATTCAAAAACTAGCCGTTATGGCCATCGGCAGCCTGTCGGTCAATCGGCCGATCGACTGACAGGTCATTCAGAAAAGAGCGCTCCGGTCGATCGGGCGGTCGACCGTTCGGTAGTTTAAATTAGAAACTAAAACTGTCGGTCGACCGCAAGGGTTAGCGGTCGACCGACAACGTGCACAAACGTGCACGCCCTTTAGTTAGAGTCCTGTCGACCTGGCGGTCGACCATTCTGGCCTGAAATAGTTTTCTTTATGGATTTTGAATTTCAAACATTTTTCAAAATATTTTGTATTGATTTAAGGGTAATGTAGCCAGTGTTCTAAATATCCCCGATATAACCCCGATATTGCGCCGATATTGCGTTTACGGCACCCAACCGCAATGATTTGGCACATCCAAACCGATATAGCGTTTTTCACTCAAAATCGTCGATAAATAGGCATGGACCCGATATATCGGCCGCAATTTCGGCGATTTTAGAATCGATATAGCGTTTTACTCCCAATTTCTAGGTTAAGTATTTGGGTAATTGACAATGTGGCATTTGTGAAGATTCTACACTTGGATAGTGATTATGAATTCATAGGCTTAATGCAAGTTATCGAGTTAAGTGTATGTTAAACATATAAGTATAATGTTTTATGTAGCTTTATATAATTTATGCATATATTGTCTTATTGAGATGCGATTTAAGATAAAGAATATATGTATATTTACAGTCCGATTTTGACATCCGATTTTTGAAAATATCCCCGATATATCCCTGATATATCCCGATCCCCGATAAATTTTCCTGGCCGCCGTGACCGCCGTGGCCGCCATTTAGAACGATGAATGTAACAATGTATAGGTGATGAAATACATGTTCTAACTTGTTATAAAATTTTAGAAAAATTATGAGACATGTATCAAAACCAAACATGCAACTATCAAAACTTATTTTTTCGAAATTGTGTATTTTGTGTGTATAACTTCTTGAGCATTACTACTATATTCTACACTTTAACAAACTAATATCTTACAAGACTCTAGGTAATTACAAGATCTTCAACCGGGCTTCTTTATTAACGACATTGAGTGCTTTGAGTTTTGATCCCGTATTTGAGTCTTCTTGAGTCTCCAACACGTTCTTTTAGAGAAGAAAACTTCTTGAATCCTTAAAACGCTGAGATAAATTTAAACACTTGAGCTTGATTAGTACAAATAACCGCATATGTTTTGTTATCATTAAAATCATAAAACCGGGTGATTGTAACCATGGGCCAACATTTCGGATATCGTTCGGACCAGTTGAAGTGCTACCTGAGAAATTTGTCTTTTTGGAGTGTCAACAGTCTTGTTTCTCTATCAGCGATAGGCTTTCGCTTATAGAGATGAGATTTGGGTGTGCTTGATCACCCACGTCGACTTGGATCACCTTATCTTCGGTCAGAGATTCGTGCTATTCGAAACGCTCTCCCATTGAAGATCAAGTTGTTGAGCCCAAGGATCAACGTCGAATGGCCCAATGTCTTCGTTTTGCTTCGTCTGACTGATAGATGTCATGTTAGTGAAGAGCTTTTTGAAGACTACCTACAAACTACAATTAGAGCCCCGGCTGGATGAATCTGAAGATTGCCATGGTAGCGATCCGTTAGACTCTGGTTCGACTGTGGAGGCGGAGTGACATATCCCAACCCCTGCGCGTGCAGTCATAATAGTTGTGAGGTTTTCCTTCAGGTATGAAAGGTTCCAAAGGTATGTGCCACACTTTATCGAAATTCAAAGCATCTCTGCGATTTAAGCTGTAACCCATTCTTCTCATCATGCGGTGTGCTGACCGTACGTAATTGTGGGGGTTTCAAGTCATCGTCCGATTCTCTAGATGTCGGGGCTTGAGCCTGGCCTCTGCCAAATACAATTGATAATTGGTCCCTTTTCCAAGGAGGGACAATGAATACATACCATTCATTGTCCTGAATATGCATGCATGCCATTTCCAAGATTGGTAAAGGCATATGTAAGGCCTACTGTCGGCAGATACATCCTCAAGACACACAGAGTAATCAAAAGCAATATTCTTATTAAGGACCCACTCGCCCTCATTTTCGGGGATATTATAATCAAAATCATCTAGATACACTACAATTGATTTTATACTAATGATAGCTAGCACATCTTCTGATTCTGAGTCCGCCCCATTGCCACTGTCGACATCATCGGGCAATGTTTGTTTATTGGCTCGATATCCTCTTGGTAGTGGAGGGAGTTACTGAAGTAGTTCTCCACTCTTTTGAACGGTTGTGTTTCCGTGAATACTGTTCGAACCACAGCATCATCTCCCACATATTTGAAGCACTGGTGCAGTGTGGAACGGATGATCCAGTTGGCATGGATCCATGGTCGTTCGAGCAAGAGATTGTAAGGCGTGTCAACATCAATAGCGTAGTATGTTACTTCTGATTTCAAGTCTCCAATTTGACATCGGAGTCGATTCTTGCCCAGAGGGTGACTGCTCCCGGCGTTGAAGTCATAAATTGTTGTAGTGGTAGTGGATAGCCTGCTAAGTGGGATACCCAGGAAGTAGAGCAGCCTCTTTGAGATGATACTTAGAGCAGACCCAGGATCAACTTGGATCCTCTCGATACATGTAGAACCAATATACCCAGTGTATTATAGAGGCCTCTTCAAGATGGAATGACCCCGGTCCCTAAAGGCAGACTGGATGTTATCACTGGGTAAGACTTCTTTGGATGTTTTTCAAGGCTTCTTGCTAAGTCCTTGAAGAATATTGCTCTCGATACATGTAGAACCAAGAGCTGAGCTAACATCTTTGGATGTTTTTCAAGGCTTCTTGCTAAGTCCTGTAAGTCTGCTCTTGTGCCTTCATTTACCGACGGAGATCTTCATCGAGGTTGTCGTCAGCCATGTTAACGGACATCACCCTCGTTTGCTCGAAGCTGACGGTATCAGAGGAAGTGTATCCATTGGCTTCTCCTTTGTTGTCCGACTATTGAAAAAGGCTTCTCAATAGCTCTGATGACATTGCTTTGAAAGAAGAGGATTGTCCGCAGTTGTAGGGTATCGCAACCCTAGAACGGATACCTCGAAAGGCACCTTCAGGTTCATTCAGAACCTGACTTAAGCCTAGGTTATAGTCAGGGTCTGGAGAGCTGACTGAGGGTGCACGAACCCCCCTGACTTCCTCTTCGAGATCGTGCCAGATCTCTTCATCTACTTGTCATGTTGACAGAGACTGCGCGATGTGAGGTTTCCTTGATTTCCTCTTCCTCATAGACTTGGATTCTTCGAAGATCGGGGCTGACAAATGGTCGAATACTGACTGTTTATTAAGAAGAGGCATTGTGGGGATGGGCCCCACAAACAACAATGAGAATAAAATAGTTAAATTATTGGAGTTGAGGGCGTAATTCTGAGTGGATAAGGGACATTTAGTCATTTAGAAAAAAAATATCATCTCACACTTAACTGAAAATAAGAGAATATTCTCTTTTTATTCTCTAACACTAACGGAGGGGGTATCTTTTCTTGATTTAGTTGATTTGGAGGGTAACTTGACAATTAAAAAGATATGGGGTTTAATTTTCTAAATACAGAAGATTTTGGGAGGGGTATATATCTGAAAAACCCTTAGTACTAAACATAAGGAGCATTTTTTTTTTCCTTTTCATTTCTTTTGTTTTTTAATCTTTTTTTTGAGTAAAATAGTGCATCAAAACCCCCACCCCCAACACACACGCGCGCGCACACACAAAAACCCCACCCACCCAACACACTGAAGGACTTGGGGCATCATCCTAAAAGACTAACCTTCTAAGTGGAGTTGCTCAAATCCTTATATATTCAAGACCATCCCCACGTCTAGCCGATGTGGGACTATTTGTTCGACCCAAATCCCAACAATCCCCCCTCGAATAAAGAATCTCCTTGCAAGCTCAACTATTTTCACATCGGAAGATCAAATGCTCCATCGAGATCACAAATCTTCACCACGTGGGTGACGGCACGCCTTATGTGAAGCACCAACTGCAGTCGGTCACAAATCTTCACCGCGTGAGAGGCGGCACACCCATTATAAAGGAGCACCACTGTCAAATTTCTCGAGAGCCCAACTAGCTTTACAAGGGCCTATTGCGCCTTTATGCGCCATTGGGGTGACCAAGCTATTGCGCCATTGGGGGATCTACATCGTCGAACACCCCCCACACACACACTAAGTTCGGGGCATGGCTCTGATACCAATTGAAGGTCTTGGGGCACCATCCCAAAGACTAGCCTTCTAGGTGGAGTTGCCCAAATCCTTATATATCTAAGACTATCCCCTCGTCTAGCCGATGTGGGACTATTTGTTCGACTCAAATCCCAACACACACCCACCATAAGTTGGTGCAGTTCCCTCCTGGGGTTTCTGCTTGATGATTATGGACCTATGGTTAGGGTATATGGCTTCCTGGACTTAAGCTTATGCATCTCAAGAAAGGGGAAAAGGCCCCTGCTTGCTTGAATACAACTAATTTGATGTTAATAACCGCTTCTGTGAGATGGTTTTTAACTCTAGAAAAGTTAGTCACCAGAACAATGGTGGTTTCTGGGAAAGTGTTTTTTGTTTGGCTTTTTGGCTTACATTCCCTCCGGATATGAATGCATTTCCCCATAGCAAATTTATCGTTTTGCCCTTCATTCTAAATGCTTAGTCAAAGATTTCTCTAGGACTGCATGAGCAAACTTTATAACCAGTAAGGTAATCCTATGTGCCAATGGGTCTGCTAGGTTCTGCTGCAAGCCCTTGCCTCGTCCACAGTTACCTAGGTTAGGAATTTCAGAGCAAATCAGAGGGTTGATGTCAAGTTGACAGTCAATTATAAAATTTAATATCAAAACTTTTGTGAAGTCTTCTCAGGACAGCGTTGTGCTCCACAATCGACCCTATTGTGATGGAAAAAGGCTTGGAAGATGATAATGGTAGTGTTGCTGCTAAGTACAATTACAATGTGTTCATTTCACAGAGAATATGTCTTGAATTGTTCTCCATTGATAACCTGATTGTAGAACTTTGTCAGTTTCATGGATGCATCTCTAAACTATTTTTCCGCTACCACTTCATAGTGAAATATATAGACATAAGGGCACACAGACAGGATAAAAGATTCTCAGTTGCTCAATCAGATAAATTCGGACATCATGCTACAATGTGGTACCCTAACCTTACTACAAAAGGAGACACGAGGAATTAAGAGAAAGGGGGGTTAAGGTTTTTATGCGACTAGCTAGCATTGATCCTTGGGCGAAAAAATGCTTCTACTGAGTGGTAACATACATGTACTTGTCAGAATGAAAAAGGCACTAGTTAGACAATCCACTTACCTTTTTCAGTTTGTTGCGTTTTTCTGACACATTATAATTGGTGTTGCGTTTTTATCTGACACAGTAGGGGGCTTTGGTATCTTTATCGGGATTGATGCGCACCCCTGTGGCAAACTTACTGAAAAAGGGGAATACAGGAAGTGTAGTCAACATGCCTAAGCACAGTAAGAAGGTGGGTTTATTCTTCACCACTGGTGTCTCTAGATGCACGAATACTTTCATCTATGTTTACTACCATGTAGATATATTGAACTGCTTTGTAGACATAATGAACTGCTTCTACACTATTAAAGATGATTTTACTGGAATAAATATTTGGTCTGATGTCACTTTTAATTCTTAGTACTTTTTTAGTGATTGTGCAAAGTTGTAACCTCATGGGGTTATACAATTAAGTGTTCTTTCACTATGATTTTCTTTATTGCTTTAGGTAACACGCCATGAATATGAAGTTGAGACTTCAAGTGGTCAAACAGTAATGAAGTGCAGAAGAACAAAGAGCACTGTCATGTTTGGGGTATATAGATGCTCACATGCGAAAGTATCATTGACTTCAAAAGTTGCATGTACTGCAGGTGAATGCATGTAGTGTTAGTATTTGGAGTGCCTCATATTCATTGGAGAAGAATTCAGTTTTTTGACAGTTTTCTAATATGGATATGTCTCCTGTTTTGATTTGGATACGAGTTTCTTATTTCTCTAAGGAGGTGCTGATTTGAGTTCGTGTTAGACTAGGATCATCCCAGGTGCCTCTATAAACCCATCAGGGAGACCTTTTAAAGGAGTGTCAAGAATTCAAGAGAAATTTTAAAATTTCACCATTGAGAGTTGTGAGAGAGAACTCATTGTAACTCTTATATTTTCTTCAATAAATATTTTCCCCTCCTCCCGTGGACGTAAGCACATTACCGAATCACGTTAAATCTTGTATTTTTTTGGTTGTGTGGTGATTGTTTGCTAGTAGTAGATCTTCTACGCTTCTACTTCCGCTTCCGTTGCTGAGTCTTCGACTTGGTGTTCCTCTATTGTTTGATTAGTGATAGATCATCAACAATTGGTATCAGAGAGATGGCTAGCAAAATGACCACGACAATCAAGTTCGAGGTGGAAAATTTGACCAGAAGTCCGACTTCCTATTATGAAAGATGCGAGTAACATCGTTGCTCGTGAAGGAGGGCACACACAAGGCCCTACTTGGTATTGAAAAGAAGCCATCGAAGATGAAGGTTGATGAGTGGAACGACATCGACTTCCTCGCAAAGGCGACGATCATACTGTGCCTATCAGATGAGCTCCTCTACAAGGTGATGAACGAGAAGACAACTGCTGGTCTTTGGTGTAGGCTAAAGAGCATGTACATGACGAAGAGTTTGTTGAACAAGCTCTTCATGTAGAAGCAGTTATACAGCCTTCGGATGAAGGAAGTTACGCCTATTCTACAACTCAATGCTTTAATAGAATTTTAAGCGACTTGTTAGCTCTAGAGGTTAAGTTAGAAGAAGAAGCCAAATCTCTTCTATTACTCTCTTCTTTTCCATCAAGTTATGACCACTTGGCAACCACCACCATGTATGATAAGGAGACATTAGAGTTAGAAGATGTCAGACAGATGCTCCAAAACAATGTGCTGATGAAAAAGATAGATTCTACAGAGGAGGCCTCAGGATTGTTTGTCAAGGGCCAGAGGGGAAGATCAAAAAGTAGGGGACCCAAAAGGGATCCAAAGGCTTCTAGAAGTTTTTCTTACTATTTTTGCAAGAAACTAGGGCATATCAAGAAAAATTGCATGAAATATAAGGAAAGGCGACAAAGATTCTGATGGGATTAGTGCCAGTGGAAAATCAGATCAAGCCGGGGTTGTCAAAAAAGCAGATGAGAATTCATGTGATATCTTGACAGCTGAGTTAGGAAAAGATAAATACTCAGATATTTGGTTACTTGACTCGGGGTGCATATATCACATGTGCCCAAAAAGGGAGTGGTTCAGTACTTACAAGCCTTATAATGGAGGCTTCGTCCTGATGGGAAACGACGTCTTGTGTAAGACTGTTGGCATTGGCAACATCCATATGAGGATGTTTGATGGACAGGTTCGAACCCTCACGTACGTTCGACATATTCCGGATTTAAAGAAGAATCTTCTCTCGTTGGAAGCTTTGAAAGCTCGTGGGTACAAATTTTCTGGTGCAGATGGAGCAATCAAAGTTACTAGAAGCTCCATGACGATTCTCAAAGAAGAACGGATAGCAAACTTATACAAGTTGACAGGAAGCATTATTATTGGTGATGCTTCAGCAGCAACAGAGAAGCAAGTTACTACAAAACTTTGGCACATGCGTATTGGACACATGAGCAAGCGAGATCTTCAAGTCCTACACAAAAGGAGTGCTCTATCATGTATCGAATATTGCAAATTTGATCTTTGTAAATCTTGCATTATAGGTAGGCAACGTAGAGTACCTTTCTCTACATCTCAGCACAAGACAAAGGGCTTGCTAGATCTCATACACGCGGATATGTAGGGGCCTTCGCCAGTAGCATCCATTGGAGATGTTAGATACTATGTTACTTTTATAAATAATTTTTCAAGAAAAGTTTGGGTTTACTTCTTGAAGCAAAAATCAGAAGTATTTCAGAAGTTCAAGGAGTGAAAAACTTTGGTGGAAAATCAGACAGGGCGGAAGGTGAAAGTCTTGAGGTCCGATAATGGAGGCGAGTACACCTCTAAAGATTTCAAAGACTACTTAGCAAGTAAGGGAATCAAACACCAATTAAGTATTTCAGGGCGACCAGAACAAAAATGGAGTAACAGAGCGCATGAATCGGACACTTACAGAGCGTGCTCGCAGTATCAGATCACAGGCTGACATGTCAAAAGGATTTTGGACAAAGACGGTGAATCATGCGAATTATCTGATAAACATGTCACCATCAACAGCTATTGATCTTCAGATCTCAGAGGAGATATGTCGAGGAGTATCTGTGGACTCTTTAACCCTATGGATTTTTGCTTTCCCGGCATATAGTTAGGTTGATAGTCAGAAAAGAAACAAACTGGAGTTCAAGTCTAAGAAGTGTATTTTCATCGGGTTCACCAAAGGTGTCAAAAGTTTCAGACTTTGAGATCCTAAGAAAAAGAGCGTCTTTACCAGCAAAGATGTGGTCTTTGACGAAGATTCAATATTGCGAGAAAAGTCAGAGACGGAGGATAAAGCACAAGGTGAAGCTTCAGACTGTTCGACAACAAAGACTCAGAAAAAAGGAGTCAAGTTCTCAGATAGCCCTAAAAGGCCTAAAGGGTTAGAAGAGGACTCCTCAGATTCAGATGGAGACAAATAGGAGGCTACCCAAGAGCAACCTACACCATTGAGGCGGTCAGTCAGAGTTACGGTGCCACCAATAAGGTATGGCTGGGATGAAGATCATGTCTCTTTCGCATTAGTAACAGAAATCAGAGAACCTGACAGTTACATGGAAGCGATCGAGGCAGATGACCACGGCAAGTGGATTACAGGCATGGAGTAAGAGATGAAGTCTTTGGATAGAAACTAAATATGGATGTTAGTCGATCTTCCAAAGGACTTCAAGGCAATAGGTTGCAGATGGGTCTTTCGCAAGAAGGACAATGAGCAATACAAAGTAAGGTTAGTTGCCAAAGGATATGCTCAGGAGGGTATTGACTACAATAAGATTTTCTCTCATGTAGTAAGCATACATCTGTCGGATGTTATTGGCGATAGTTGCTCAGTTTGATCTAGAGTAAGAGCAGATGGATGTTAAAACATTGTTTCTGTACTGTGAGCTGGAGGAGAAAATATACATGAAACAACCTGAAGGTTACATTTAGGAAGGTAAAGAAAATAAGGTGTGTCTTCTAAAGAAGTCCCTCTATGAACTTAAGCAGTGTCCTAGGCAGTGGTACAAACGGTTCGACTCTTTCATGATCAAAGCTAAATACAACCGATGTGAGTATGATAGTTGTGTCTATTTCAAGCAGAGTGATGATCCGACATATTTGCTGTTATATGTGGATGATATGCTGATTGCTGCGAGAAACAAGACTCATGTTCAGAAACTTAAAGCTCAGCTCAAAAAGGAATTTGACATGAAGGATTTGAGAGAAGCCAAAAAGATCTTAGGTATGGAGATCACTCGAGACAGAAGCACAGGCAGACTTTGGCTATCCCAGGAGAACTATGTTGTCAAAGTGTTGGAGAGATTCAACATGGTATAAGCAAGACCAGTCACCACTCCTTTGGCAGGTCACTTCAAATTCTCCTCTAAGCAGTATCCACAATCATCGGATGAGAAGGAAGAGATGTTTTGAGTACCACATGCTAGTGCGGTGGGATTACTCATGCATGTTATGATCTGCACTAGGCCTGACTTAGCCTATGCGTTAGTACAGTAAGTCGGTTCATGTCATAGCAAGAAAAGCAACTTTAAAAAGTAATGAAGTGGGTGCTACGATATCTACGAGGGACTGGGAGACTAGGCTTTGTGTTTCAGAGATTGAAAACGGGAAAGCCTAGGTTACTACAAGGCTATGTTGATGCGGATTATGCAGGAGATCTTGATCAGCGAAGATCTACGACGGGCTATGTGTTCACAGTAGCTGAGTGTATCATTAGTTGGAAGGCAGAGTTGCAAGATACAATTGCTCTTTCAACGACAGAAGCGGGGTACATGGCTGCAGTTGAGGCGTCAAAGGAAGCTTTGTGGTTGAGAGAATTGTTGAAACGTTCAGTATCATGCAGGATTCAGCCTGGGTTCATTGCGACAGTCAGAGTGTTATTCATCTCGCTAAAAATCACAGGTATCACAAGCGGACGAAGCACATTGATGCGAGATTTCACAAGATACGTCAGTGGGTCGTGGATGATAAGGTGATCGATTTGGTAAAGCTCAGCATGAAGAATCCAACGGATATGATAACGAAGACCATCCCGGTGGAGAAGTTCAGAACATCTCTGAACTTCATCAAGCTTCTTTAAAGGTAAAGTGACGAACAGGCTCTTGGGAGGGAGCCATGTGAAGTCAGTCACAAAAGAGGGGAGAAAGGAGGCGAATGAAGCAGAGGCCCATTTCTACGGAGGGACTCAATGAACATGAGTCAAGGTGGAGATTGTTAGTATTTGGAGTGGCTCATATTCATTAGAGAAGTGTAACGCCCCGATCCGGAGGGTACGGAGACGTTACTGCGACGTATATACGAAGGTCGGAAATACCCTAACGTATATACGCTAAGCATCAATACAGGCAGGGGTCAGAGTACGGAAGCACAGTGGTAATATACAATCCAGCAATAATAACACCAGTACACAGTTATCACAAGGCATGATATAATATCTGAAGAATATATGATCACTAAGAGGCACAAAAGTAGGTGCACAATATGAAATACTAAATACTCACGAGTAGCAAGATGAAAATCTCGCGAGCCGATCAAAAAAGGCGGGAAGGAAGAGGGTCTGGACAGGCAATCGCTAATCCACGCTCCCGCTGCGCCACTCTGATCAGGTATACTAAGGCTAAGGTCCAGACTCCGGGATCTGGACATGAGAATCCAGGGTTGTTAGCAACCCCAGCGAGTACAAAGAATGAAGCCAGATGGCGTGCATAACAGGCACACGTGTATATGATCAAGTGATGTGATCCAGGCATGCAGGTACAGGAAATTACAAGTAACATAAAGGAAAATGACAGTAAAACTGAGATCAAGTAAATACATGTATATCAGTAAATCTGAATCGGAAAGCATGCATGAAATACGGTGTAGAGAGTATAGTAACATAATCATGCGACATATATGGAAAACATGTGATAAATACACTAAACATGCGATAAATAAGTATGGACAATTCAAGTTGTATAAGCTCGAATTATGGATTCATGGGGTGATACGTCAAGGGGATAATCCAAACAAGGAAACCCTCATCTATATACCACATATCCGATGTCACCATCATCTGAATTTATACAACTTGAGTTGCCCTCAGGGTAATAGAACTAGAGTGTGTCTGGAGTAACCATAGTATCACAGGGGTCATGTGTCATACAACAGGGTGTCAACTCAGGGCATAATACTGTAACTGGAGAATACACAGGTGTTGCATTTTAATTGATCCGATAATAATAATTAGTACCGTTTGATATTTTAATCGCCTCCCTACCAGCGTCTCACATCACCGATAGTCCATACTAGAGTTCGCACTCTGTAGAACTTATCCGGGTCTGATATGTGAGTACCAGGACCCGAACAAAGGAGAGACCAAATATCACACGTTCCTAATATTATTACTGTTTCTTATGTTCTTATGTTATTCTTGTCCCTTTCCCATCGGCGTCCCACAACACCGACAGTTCACGCTGGAGCCCGCACTTCCAGTAGAACTCATCCGAACTCCGATACGCGGGTACCATTATTCGAACAGGGGAGAGACCAAATAACACATGGTCCAGGAGTCATCATTGTACAGGTATGTGTGTGTTAATGGCACTGAGGATGTTTATCACACTAACACCAGGCGGTACAGGCAGGAGGGAGAAAGTAGCCCTTCAGATTCAAGAGGTGGCCCCCATGGATTCAAGAGGTGGCCCCCACCACGTGTGTGATGTGGCACTTTGCTCCATGTGGCACTTTGCTCTGAGGGTTGATACAGGAGGTAGCCCCGCAGATTCAAGAGGTGGCCCCCACCACGTGTGTGATGTGGCACTTTGCTCTGTGTGGCACTTTGCTCTGCGTGGGGAATGGATTCTAGAGGTGGCCCCCCACGGATTCAAGAGGTGGCCCCCACCACGTGTGTGATGTGGCACTTTGCTCCGTGTGGCACTTAGTTCCATTCAGGAACCGCCGGACGCTAGCACGATTGTGGGATACATCCTCGTCATCCCGATACCAGGCATGTTCTGCCAGACGCCGGTCTGACTGTGCTATTAACAAGAGCATGAGTACAGGAAATACAAGAGTACATGAATACAGGAGTACAGGAATACAGGAATACAGGAGTACAGGAGTACAGGATTACCAGATGTCTTGTAATAATAATCATGCATATGCCAGGTAATACAGGAGTCAGGTGCCAGGTATCAGGAGTCATGTATATCATGGTAAGTATCGGTGTTATATATATCAGGTGGCAAGCATAGCATGTCAAATATCAGGTGGCAAGCATAATATGTCAAATATCAGGTGGCAAGCATAGTATGTCAAATACCGGTGTTAGATATCATGGGTTAAATGTAGCAAGGCAAATACTGGTGTCATATGTCAGGATCAGGTATAGCATGGTAATATCGGGTCAGATACTAAGTGTCAAGTATAGCATGGCAAGTACAGGTGTTATATATCATGTATCAACTATAGCATGGCAAGTGTCGGTATCATATATCATGTATCAACTATAGCATGGCAATTACCGGTGTCAGGTATCATATGATAAATATAGCATGATAAGTACTGGTGTCATATGTCGGGGTCAGGTATAGCATGGCAAGTACAGGTATCGGGTATCACATATCACATATAGCATGGTAAGTACTGGTATCGGTATCATATGTCAAATATAGCATGGTATCAGTATCAAATATAACATGACAAGTACTGGTATCCGGTATCACATATTACATATAGCAGGGTATATATAACAACACAAGAATGTACTCGCATAATGATAAAGTAGATGCATGCTAAAAATAACTGTACTCGCCTGAAACCGGGTAAAATACCGGTTAAAATCCGGGAATCGGCGAACCGTCCGAGTAACCTCAAGCCCACAATATATATTAAAATATATAATTATAAATATTTATATAAATATTTTAGAGGGAAGAGAGAGGAGAGAGAGATGAGAGAGAAATTTGTAGGAAAAAAAAAGGGAAAAAGAAAGGGAGGGAAAATATGATTTATTTTTGAAAGGAATTGGGATTTAAAGGAGGAGGGTAGGGGATGTAAATATAGTGATGTAGTTTGAGGAAAGTGATGGGGGTATTTTTGGAAAGTGGGAATCTTTTTGTTTTTAGGGAATGAAAGAGAGAGAGAGAGAGAGAGTTGGAAGAAAGAAAGAAAGAAAAAAGAAAGAAAGAAGAAAGAAAGAAAGAAAGAAAGAAAGAAGGAGGAGGAGGAGGTGGGTGGCCGGTGGTCGGCCGGCCGCCGCCGGCGGCCCTGGGGCGGCGGCGGCGCCGCCGGGGAGCTCTGCGCGCGCGCGGGTGGAAGAGGGGGAGGAGGTGTTGAGTTATTGTAGTTGTTGTTGTTGTTGTTGGAAGTGGGTGGTGGTGGTGGTGGTTGTGGTGGTGGTGGTGATGTTTGGTGGTGGTGGGAAGTTGGAGGAGGTGGAGGAGGTGGTGATGGAGTGGTAATGGTGGTGAAATTGTTGGTGGAGATGGGAATTTTGGAAGAAATGAAGGTGGAGATGAGATGGGTTATGGTGAAATTGAAGGTGGAGGAGGTGGAGTTTGGGGTTGTTGGAAGTGGAGGAGGTTTGTGGGGTGGTGGTGAGTGCGGTGGCGGCGGCTAGGGCGGCGGCGGTGAAGGTGGAGGTGGTGTGCGTGAGTGGGTGGGAGGTTGAAGATGAAATGAAATAGAAAGAAGGGAGGTGGTTTAAGTGGAGAAGAAAAAGGAAAAAAAATTAAATTGAAGTGATGAAATGGATGGGGTTTGATATGATGAAGGGAGATGGAGTGGGGGAAATGGTTGCTCAGCCCATGATGGCATGCTCCCTGCTGCCGCTGCTGTTGGGGGTTGCAGGGAATGGGAGTTGGAGTGAAGGAGAAGAAAGGAAGAAGAAAAAGAAAGAAAAAGAAAAGAAAATGGAAAAATTAAAAGGAAATGATTAAAAATAGTTAAAAATTTATAAATAAATATTTTATTAAATAATAAAGTTGATATAATATTCTGGAAGTAATAAGTAGAGGATTTGAGAGGTAAAAGGAAGAAAAAGAAAGGACGGCAAATTTTATTATTATTTTAATAAGGCGAAAATTTGACTGTTTCAGAATCTTTCCGAAAAATTCTTAAAAATAGAAAATATTATTTTAAGATGTTTGGTGAAATCGGATTTGAAAAATATAGTGTAGTTTTCAAAATAAAAATCCTGAAATCTTCCGGCGATACCGGCCGACACCAGGATCGGTCAAATTTTGATAAATTTTGAAAAATCTCAAAAATATTTTTAGCTAGAAAATGATATTCTAAGATGTACCGTGAAAGCTGTTTTTGAAAATTTGATCCCATTTGAAATTTAAAAATCCGGGAATCAGTCAGCGATGCCGACCGACACCGGTTTTGGAGATTTTGCAGAAAAATTTCAGAAAATTCCAGAAAATTATGAAAAATTTAAAATATTAGAAAACAGTCTCTGAAACTGAAATCGGTCAAATCGGACTAGCAGAAAGGCCAAATCAAGCGAAGCACTAGGTTCGGGCCCTCGGTTTAGACTAGGGCTGACTCCGAGTCCACGAATCCAAATCCAACACAAAACGATCACACTAATAATCATAAAAAAAAACAATTACAAGATAAATCAAAGAAATATGCTAGAAAAATCAGAATACGTATCTACGTACGTATTCCAGGAACGGGGTGTTACATTCCATCCACCTTACAAAAATTTCGTCCTCGAAATTTCGATAAGGGGAGGATGAACACAGAAAGGAAAAGGAATGAAGATTTATACCAATCATGATATGAGTAACTGAGAGGAATACCCACTAACTGAACGATAAACCCAAGACTGAGACATCTCTGCACTACTGCCATATATATCCTCTGACGGTGTCATCATAATACTGAACTGACGTCTGCTCTTTCGGACTGCGAAGCAAAGCTGATAAACCCATAAAAATCCATAGTGCTGAAATCCATAATATAAAATCTCTGAAAATTCATAGAAATCCATAATATAATATAAAGTCCCGCATGGCATGAAGCTGTCCTTGACAAAGAATCCATAGTAGAATTATCAATTCTGCATACACACTATTTCTCCAGAATACCGAAGATAAAGAAAACCCCGATAATACTGAGCATGAATCAAGAAGACCAATAATTAAAAATTCCTGAATACTGGCATTGCAATCTCTGAAAGGCATAACCGAGAATATAGAATAACCACAAAGAATTCTGAAGACTGACTTCTGAATGATAACCCGACTGCACATGAAACATTAAAGAATACTCAATCTCTGCAAGGTTGGCCGAATGGATTCGTTCAAACGGATCATGGCAATAGCTCAGATATAGCGAGAAAACCCTGTACATCGGATCCATGAAAACATGCAAGGCAGAAGAAGTCCGAGGAACAGCTAGAGTGCAAAGCACTGAAGGGACTAGCCACGGACGGAACCAAGCCTAGGTGAGACCATCGCGTAACACATCTCAGGCGTTAAGCATTAGGGTGCAGCGGAGCTAACGCTCTGCGAGGCTCGCACATGGTGGAGCTCACGCGGCGAAGCTAGCGCGTAACACAACGCTAAATGCTAAGCACCAGGGTGCAGCGAAGCCTACACCTGGTTAAGTCCACGAGTGACTAGAACACAACCCTCGCTTAGCGAGGCTAGCGGGGTCCGTAGTCCATCAAATCAATAAAAACTGCCAGAAGCTGGTGGCTCTGAGAACACGATCAAGAATCACGATAATCGAAATGAGTCCCGAAGGCTGTCTCCATAACTCTGTCTGGCAGAAACCCTAAATCTGAAATACTGTTCCATACTGACACTCCTCGGGTAATGATACGGTCTGTCTGATTATATAAGTGATGACTATCCCACTTGCTGTGCTGATTTCCCCGTGATGTATCCACAAACACTAGAATAGGATGCGAGGCCGAAGAACCATCCAATATAAGACCAGGTGATGCACCAGAGTTAAGAATACCAGAACATAATGATAGCGAACCACATCTGTCTTGCTGCTACCCTACCAGTCTATCCATATCTTGAGTTGGTATAAGAATGATAGGAACTGGAAATGGAAAAGGATGGAAGAGATTTCAAGAATCAAGGAAAGGACGATCAAGAGGGAATGGATAACTTTGTACTTGCAGTTGGATTGTATAACCACGACTCATGCATTGTACCGAGGATGTGAGAGCCTAGGCTCTGATACCACCCTGTAACGCCCCGATCCGGAGGGTACGGAGACGTTACTGCGACGTATATACGAAGGTCGGAAATACCCTAACGTATATACGCTAAGCATCAATACAGGCAGGGGTCAGAGTACGGAAGCACAGTGGTAATATACAATCCAGCAATAATAACACCAGTACACAGTTATCACAAGGCATGATATAATATCTGAAGAATATATGATCACTAAGAGGCACAAAAGTAGGTGCACAATATGAAATACTAAATACTCACGAGTAGCAAGATGAAAATCTCGCGAGCCGATCAAAAAAGGCGGGAAGGAAGAGGGTCTGGACAGGCAACCGCTAATCCACGCTCCCGCTGCGCCACTCTGATCAGGTATACTAAGGCTAAGGTCCAGACTCCGGGATCTGGACATGAGAATCCAGGGTTATTAGCAACCCCAGCGAGTACAAAGAATGAAGCCAGATGGCGTGCATAACAGGCACACGTGTATATGATCAAGTGATGTGATCCAGGCATGCAGGTACAGGAAATTACAAGTAACATAAAGGAAAATGACAGTAAAACTGAGATCAAGTAAATACATGTATATCAGTAAATCTGAATCGGAAAGCATGCATGAAATACGGTGTAGAGAGTATAGTAACATAATCATGCGACATATATGGAAAACATGTGATAAATACACTAAACATGCGATAAATAAGTATGGACAATTCAAGTTGTATAAGCTCGAATTATGGATTCATGGGGTGATACGTCAAGGGGATAATCCAAACAAGGAAACCCTCATCTATATACCACATATCCGATGTTACCATCATCTGAATTTATACAACTTGAGTTGCCCTCAGGGTAATAGAACTAGAGTGTGTCTGGAGTAACCATAGTATCACAGGGGTCATGTGTCATACAACAGGGTGTCAACTCAGGGCATAATACTGTAACTGGAGAATACACAGGTGTTGCATTTAATTGATCCGATAATAATAATTAGTACCGTTTGATATTTTAATCGCCTCCCTACCAGCGTCTCACATCACCGATAGTCCATACTAGAGTTCGCACTCTGTAGAACTTATCCGGGTCTGATATGTGAGTACCAGGACCCGAACAAAGGAGAGACCAAATATCACACGTTCCTAATATTATTACTGTTTCTTATGTTCTTATGTTATTCTTGTCCCTTTCCCATCGGCGTCCCACAACACCGACAGTTCACGCTGGAGCCCGCACTTCCAGTAGAACTCATCCGAACTCTGATACGCGGGTACCATTATTCGAACAGGGGAGAGACCAAATAACACATGGTCCAGGAGTCATCATTGTACAGGTATGTGTGTGTGTTAATGGCACTGAGGATGTTTATCACACTAACACCAGGCGGTACAGGCAGGAGGGAGAAAGTAGCCCTTCAGATTCAAGAGGTGGCCCCCATGGATTCAAGAGGTGGCCCCCACCACGTGTGTGATGTGGCACTTTGCTCCATGTGGTACTTTGCTCTGAGGGTAGATACAGGAGGTAGCCCCGCAGATTCAAGAGGTGGCCCCCACAGATTCAAGAGGTGGCCCCCACCACGTGTGTGATGTGGCACTTTGCTCTGTGTGGCACTTTGCTCTGCGTGGGGAATGGATTCTAGAGGTGGCCCCCCACAGATTCAAGAGGTGGCCCCCACCACGTGTGTGATGTGGCACTTTGCTCCGTGTGGCACTTAGTTCCATTCAGGAACCGCCGGACGCTAGCACGATTGTGGGATACATCCTCGTCATCCCGACACCAGGCATGTTCTGCCGGACGCCGGTCTGACTGTGCTATTAACAAGAGCATGAGTACAGGAAATACAAGAGTACATGAATACAGGAGTAAAGGAATACAGGAATACAGGAGTACAGGAGTACAGGATTACCAGATGTCTTGTAATAATAATCATGCATATGCCAGGTAATACAGGAGTCAGGTGCCAGGTATCAGGAGTCATGTATATCATGGTAAGTATCGGTGTTATATATATCAGGTGGCAAGCATAGCATGTCAAATATCAGGTGGCAAGCATAATATGTCAAATATCAGGTGGCAAGCATAGTATGTCAAATACCGGTGTTAGATATCATGGGTCAAATGTAGCAAGGCAAATACTGGTGTCATATGTCAGGATCAGGTATAGCATGGTAATATCGGGTCAGATACTAAGTGTCAAGTATAGCATGGCAAGTACAGGTGTTATATATCATGTATCAACTATAGCATGGCAAGTGTCGGTATCATATATCATGTATCAACTATAGCATGGCAATTACCGGTGTCAGGTATCATATGATAAATATAGCATGATAAGTACTGGTGTCATATGTCGGGGTCAGGTATAGCATGGCAAGTACAGGTATCGGGTATCACATTTCACATATAGCATGGTAAGTACTGGTATCGGTATCATATGTCAAATATAGCATGGTATCAGTATCAAATATAACATGACAAGTACTGGTATCCGGTATCACATATTACATATAGCAGGGTATATATAACAACACAAGAATGTACTCGCATAATGATAAAGTAGATGCATGCTAAAAATAACTGTACTCGCCTGAAACCGGGTAAAATACCGGTTAAAATCCGGGAATCGGCGAACCGTCCGAGTAACCTCAAGCCCACAATATATATTAAAATATATAATTATAAATATTTATATAAATATTTTAGAGGGAAGAGAGAGGAGAGAGAGATGAGAGAGAAATTTGTAGGAAAAAAAGGGAAAAAGAAAGGGAGGGAAAATATGATTTATTTTTGAAAGGAATTGGGATTTAAAGGAGGAGGGTAGGGGATGTAAATATAGTGATGTAGTTTGAGGAAAGTGATGGGGGTATTTTTGGAAAGTGGGAATCTTTTTGTTTTTAGGGAATGAAAGAGAGAGAGAGAGAGAGTTGGAAGAAAGAAAGAAAGAAAAAGAAGAAAGAAAGAAAGAAAAAGAAAGAAAGAAAGGAGGAGGAGGAGGAGGTGGGTGGCCGGTGGTCGGCCGGCCGCCGCCGGCGGCCCTGGGGCGGCGGCGGCGCCGCCGGGGAGCTCTGCGCGCGCGCGGGTGGAAGAGGGGGAGGAGGTGTTGAGTTATTGTAGTTGTTGTTGTTGTTGTTGTTGGAAGTGGGTGGTGGTGGTGGTGGTTGTGGTGGTGGTGGTGATGTTTGGTGGTGGTGGGAAGTTGGAGGAGGTGGAGGAGGTGGTGATGGAGTGGTAATGGTGGTGAAATTGTTGGTGGAGATGGGGAATTTTGGAAGAAATGAAGGTGGAGATGAGATGGGTTATGGTGAAATTGAAGGTGGAGGAGGTGGAGTTTGGGGTTGTTGGAAGTGGAGGAGGTTTGTGGGTGGTGGTGAGTGCGGTGGCGGCGGCTAGGGCGGCGGCGGTGAAGGTGGAGGTGGTGTGCGTGAGTGGGTGGGAGGTTGAAGATGAAATGAAATAGAAAGAAGGGAGGTGGTTTAAGTGGAGAAGAAAAAGGAAAAAAATTAAATTGAAGTGATGAAATGGATGGGGTTTGATATGATGAAGGGAGATGGAGTGGGGAAATGGTTGCTCAGCCCATGATGGCATGCTCCCTGCTGCCGCTGCTGTTGGGGGTTGCAGGGAATGGGAGTTGGAGTGAAGGAGAAGAAAGGAAGAAGAAAAAGAAAGAAAAAGAAAAGAAAATGGAAAAATTAAAAGGAAATGATTAAAAATAGTTAAAAAATTTATAAATAAATATTTTATTAAATAATAAAGTTGATATAATATTCTGGAAGTAATAAGTAGAGGATTTGAGAGGTAAAAGGAAGAAAAAGAAAGGACGGCAAATTTTATTATTATTTTAATAAGGCGAAAATTTGACTGTTTCAGAATCTTTCCGAAAAATTCTCAAAAATAGAAAATATTATTTTAAGATGTTTGGTGAAATCGGATTTGAAAAATATAGTGTAGTTTTCAAAATAAAAATCCTGAAATCTTCCGGCGATACCGGCCGACACCAGGATCGGTCAAATTTTGATAAATTTTGAAAAATCTCAAAAAATGTTTTTAGCTAGAAAATGATATTCTAAGATGTACCGTGAAAGCTGTTTTTGAAAATTTGATCCCATTTGAAATTTAAAAATCCGGGAATCAGTCAGCGATGCCGACCGACACCGGTTTTGGAGATTTTGCAGAAAAATTTCAGAAAATTCCAGAAAATTATGAAAAATTTAAAATATTAGAAAACAGTCTCTGAAACTGAAATCGGTCAAATCGGACTAGCAGAAAGGCCAAATCAAGCGAAGCACTAGGTTCGGGCCCTCGGTTCAGACTAGGGCTGACTCTGAGTCCACGAATCCAAATCCAACACAAAACGATCACACTAATAATCATAAAACAAAAACAATTACAAGATAAATCAAAGAAATATGCTAGAAAAATCAGAATACGTATCTACGTACGTATTCCAGGAACGGGGTGTTACAAGAAGAATTCAGTTTTTTGACAGTTTCCTAATATGGATATGTCTCCTATTTTGATTTGGATACGGATTTCTTATTTCTCTAAGGAGGTGATGATTTGAGTAAGTGTTGGACTAGGATCATCCTAGGTGCCTATATAAACCCCTCAGGGGTGGTCTTTTGAAGGAGTGTCAAGAATTCAAGAGAAATTATAGAATTCCACCATTGAGAGTTGCGAGAGAAATCTCATTGTAACTCTTGTATTTTCTTCAATAAATATTTCTCCCTAATTCTCGTGGACGTAGGCACATTGCCGAACCACGTTAAATCTTGTGTTCCTTGATTGGTGGTGATTGCTTGCTAGTGGTAGATCTTCTACGCTTCCGCTTCTGCTTCCGCTTCCGCTGCCGAGTCTTCGACTTGGTGTTCCTCTGTTGTTTGATCTGTGATAGATCATCAACATATAGTTTATTGACCCTTTATCATGACCTTTCAGGAGCCAAATCCGCAGAAGACAGGGCATACCAAGACCCCTAATGCCAGCAAGGATGTCACCAAACGACAAAGGTGCAAATATCGTTTGACATTCTATTATTATCTGTCTCTCTGACTTATGAATGCAAAGACAGTTATTGTATCAGATTGTTGTGCTGGTTTAGTTTCTTGTAACATCTGCTAGAGTGGAAAGCTTATTTTTCAAGAATGATTTAGAAACTTGTTAGTTGTATAAATATTAAGAAATGGGTGACCTATGATTTTTAGTTAATTATACTAACTTTATCGTGACCTTGAATCGAATGCCTAGCTTAACTTTCGTATGCATTCTTAGTCTAACACTAATCACTATAGCTATTAGGAATCTGCATGAACAGAAAAGTACACTTTGAATGCTAGAATACAGCCATTCGTTATGATATAATTTTACATGATATTTTACCTCTTAGCTTTGCAGTGAGGGAGAAATTTGTTAGTTGTTTTTGGCCCTGTCTGAATGCAAGGATATTTTTTTCATCTCTGCTTTCAATATCGTCATATGCACCCAGACCAGGTGACTTTGCGGCAAGGTATATTTGCAAGTTGGTGACATTGAAGAAATGACCATAGGACTGGATTAACATGACCATGAGTACAGGAAAATGTCTGTTTTGTTATATAGGTTGGGACAAAGTTTTATGCGGTAATATGTTTAATATTAACACTCCTGCACACCATCAAGCTTTTGTTTTAAGTCTGCATCAACCAAAGTTGTGGATTGGTTGATGTAGCCCTCCTGTTATTTCATTTCTTTTGTTGTTTAATTTTACCTACCATATCTTATACTTTTTTGGGAATCATGGAGGGGGAATGGTATGGTAGGACCAATTAAGGTTATTATTTGATCAAAAGAGGGTGTCTTTGACTAAAAGGATTAGCTTGACAGTAGTATTTCAAATCCAAGGTTGGTTAGTCAGTAGTGCTCTTGATGAATGGGCATAAATGAAAATTTGATATTATGAATTGCAACTATTACTTAATATTCTGAACCTCCTGTACTTTTTATATCATTTTATAAGATCAGAGTATCTTCCATGATCACTTTTTGTGCTCATCCTTTTCAGGATTTTGTATGTATCTCTTTCCCATATGTTAATCTTAATGCTTTACTTGTTTCTATAGGCACCTAGCAGAACATCCCACCCAATCCTGCAAATATAGGTGACCTGTTCTCAGAGGGTTCTTTAAATCCTTACACCAATGATCCTTATGCATTTGATTAAAGGTAATAAGTTTGGACTATATTTCTCATTTCCATATCAGTCGGTTTTAAATTTGCATTTATTACTCATCTGGTTGTACACAGCTAAAGCTTTTTTGTGCTTTAGTTCCATGTAATTTTATCAATCTTTCTCCACAATTTTGATATGAACCGCTAAGAAGAAGAACTTGTACGTGTTAAAATCAAGATCCTATTCCTCATGGCCAATTATTGTGACATGATACTCATTTTACAGAGCAGATACTGGAGGCAATGCTTTGCATTATATTCTCAGCAGATGGGAGCAGCCTTGGATGCATGTGCTTCTTTTCTGCGTTTTGTTGAGGCCTTAAAGTTTCATTTATAGTTTCCTTCATTGAATTAAGAAGCTCGGATGTAGATTTAAAGCTCGAATTTTAACCCTCATTAATAGTGATAAACATCACATGCTGTATAGTGGGCATCATAATGTACTTTCGATCTGTTCTATATAATTTTTGACAGAACAATTCAGAATCTGGGCTCTAACTATATATCCTAGAGCAATCAGTGTTCTTCTAATCTTATTTGTAGCATCATTCATCAGCTTGAGTCAAGAAATGATTATGTATTATTCATCATCAACTAATTTAAAAGTTGTAAATTTCATTTGCATCACAGGAATGAAGGAATACATAGAAAGTTCATCAGAGGACAGCATTTGCCTGAACTGCACGTGGGGAGCATATGCAATGCATGTCCAAACCGCCTTTGGCCAGAGTTTATATGTACCGATGTGCTACTTTGACAGACACGTGTAGAGTGTTGAACATATGCCAGGTTTTGATTTCTTTTACTAGCATGTTTCAAACTTTGAAGGGAAGCATTATTAGATAGTTGATCATAAAGAAAAACGCTAATCTTTTCTTTCCTGAATTCAGGATGTTCGGTAAATATGGAGGAAGGATTTGGCATTTTGTATGAATTGTCACACCTTCTCTTTTATTTATAAAGTCTTGTAAGAACTTTACCAACAACCACCTATCCATATCCTTAAATGTTGGAATTCTGTAAATATTGGAGGGCTTTGTTCTTCTGTGTGATTAGCCAAGTTTTTTCTTTTTGTGCAAAAGAATGTTTAGTCTAGAACCTACCAGTATCTCTAGACGATCAGAGTTTGTTCGAAGTATGACTTTGTGTGTTCCACTTTATGTTTGATTAGGTATTTGATGATATCATTGATGATTTTGCGGACTACTGTTTTGCTCGAATTTTCAGATTGAATTAATTCATTTTCTCCTTATGACATAAGATAACCTTATTGGGAGCATACATTCCTGGTTTTCATAATGTGAATGAGATGAAAAGTTTGGCATCAGGACATGTACATAGCCAGACATATTGCTTTCTGAAGTCATTTTTTTTTTTTTTTTTTAGTTATGTAGTAAGATGGACAAGTATGAAAACATCCGGTCTGAAAGAGTAAATCAAACTAAATATTTGAAATCAGCAATTTGAGCTGATCATGATTTATGGGAACAAAGAACCTCTATAAGTTATCTAATTTCCATTTTTTGTGAGGCTCAAGAGTCGACAAGTCTAGATTCTAGACTCTCTAACTCTTAGACTTTCTCCTCTTGTTAATTATTTAAAACTAGTTTCCTGCCATGTACAATTGCACGTATAGTTTAAATGGAAGTATATATTTTTGGTGAGGTCGAATATAAAAGGACAAAGAAACATATTTACAGCACATTGCAAACTTTGGGTCTGTTTGGTTGTCGTAGTTGACCGTAATTCGTAAGTCGTAATTGGTAAGTCTTTTACAGTTGAACGGTGTTTGATTGATAATATAAAGTTATAAGTGGAAAAGTGTATTGTATTTTACGGTGTTTGGTTGCCGTAATATGTAAGTCGTAAGTAAAAAATTGACAACAAAATAAACTATTTGGTGATTTAAAAAGTTTTAATATTGCAAATAAATATTAAAAATACTAAATATTAAAAAAATTTAATATTAATATAAAAAATAATACAAATTTATTTTTTAATATAAAAAAATAATACAAATTTGCATGATTAAAAAATTAACTGTAACTGGGCTGTAAGTGAGTGGTAATTGAGTTGCAACTGAGTGGCAGTTGGTTTGCGTAATTTTTTTACGAATTACGGTCCACACAAACGTCATAGTTGTTACTGAATTGTAAGTTATTTATGAATTACGGCGTTTTACGCCAAACAAACAGCCCTAAGATTAGAAATATTAGACAAGAGTGGCGCACAGGAGCGAGCGTCCCATCAGCACTGGATGCACATAACACGTAGTCTGTCTCCGTACAGTATGCAGAGCAAACCTAAGCTTTGCTGCTTTGGATCAACTGTAACATTACAATTCCTGTTTCAATCAATTCAAAAACAACTGAAGGAGAGCTTTGGTTACCATTTGGAGATATATTTTCTACGACAAAAGTTCATTTTAGCCTTTGTCAAAAGAAAAGAAGTGATGTGACCAAAGATTTACTGATAATGAAAATTATAATAAATTGTAGAACTCTGATCACTTGGCCCGTTTTATAAAGGGTTATCTTATGGACAATAAATGAATTCAATTAACATTATGTGTGCATAGAAGAATAGGTACCTCAACTTCACTGTCATTTAAGAAAATTCTCTTAGATGGCGACTCAAAACTCTAACATCCCAACAACAACTAAGCCATTTGTCCCAAGTAATTGGGGGTAGGCTATATAAACCAAAAGAGAATTACGTCGGATCGGCACATGGATCAGCTTTCTCCACTCATTCCTATCGAGCAATATGCCTTCACTAAGACCTTTAGCCTCTATATCTTGTCGTATTACCTCCATTCATGTTTTCTTCGGTCTCCTCTGCGCTCTTTTAACTTGCCCTAAATTGATATGCTCTACTCGCCGGACTGGCACATCTGTAGGTCTACGTCGTACATGACCAAACCATCGTAGGTGGTTTTCTCTCATCTTCTCTTTTATAGAAGCTACACCTATCTTAATACGAATAGGCTTATTTCTCACCTTGTCTCTTCGCGTGTTACCGCACATCCAACGAAGCATGCGCATCTCTGCTACACTCATCTTCTGGGCATGATGTCTCTTTATAACCCAACATTCTGTGTCATATAACAAAGCTGGCCTAATAACAGTCCGATAAAACTTTTCTTTCAGTCATAACGGAATATTACTATCACATGAAACTCCTGTTGCGCTCCTCCATTTCAACCAACCGGCTTGGATCTTATGGTTGACATCATTATCGATCTCCCCATCCTTTGGATAATAGAACCCAAGTATTTAAAATGACTGCTCATCGTATTTTTTGTCCATCTAGTCTCACAATATTATAATCTCTGATTCCATGTTTACTGAATTTACACCCCATATACTCTGTTATGACCGTACTTAATCTAAAACCTCGAGATTCTAGAATTTGCCTCCATAACTTCAATTTGGCATTTACCTCAGCTCTCGTCTCTCAACTAGGACAATATCATTAGCAAATAACATACACCATGGTATCTCATTCTGAACAGCTCTAGTAAGCTCATCCATCATTATAGCAATAAGAATGAACTCAATGTAGATTCTTAATTCAATCCAATTGTGATAGAAAATCATTTGTTATGCCTCCACAAGTTCTGACATTTGCCACTACTCTAGCGTGCTGACATATCCAACTATCTAGGCCACACATCACACAGACGCAAAGAGGATAAAGAGCAAAAGACTACCAAGGAAACAAGCCAAAAAAATAGTGAGTTCACGGTATACACATCTTAAACTGTGAAAATTCGAGAATTAGTCCAGTTAATGGGAAACCAAGTGAAATATATTTTGAATTACAAGATCAAAAATTTTCAATATCAGCCTCAGTTCTCTATCATCTTAAATAAAAGTAGAATACAACTTGAACTCAGCTCTAACCAACATCCCAACTTGAATAAAACTCAAGGACTGAAGCAGTGTGCAAAAATTCTGAATGGCCATTGAGACTGCGACAGCAAATAGTGTTGGTTATGGCTGACTGCGACTCGCGTCCAGAGCCTTCTGACTCCAATGTAACCCATCTCTGTGAAGGCAATACTACTCTGCCTGCAAAGAAAAACATAATATTTCAAATATTTGTGTTCTCTAATACTTTCCAAAGAATTCATTCACCTTCAACAGATCTCGCAGAAATCTAGTGTATGATAAAAGAATGAAAGAATCGATAGGCCAGAAAGCCAGCTGAGTACTTTCGCTGCTTTATATTAGCATTATATGTACCTAATGTTTGTGCCAATTTTGGTGAGGATGCTTTCTCCACCATCTGAGGACATGAATGCAACCTGCTGAACTTAACAACCCAAATGCAGCCAGAACGAAGATTGTAGCATTCTCAATGTTGTGATAACGGCCACCCTACAAGCAAGCAGCCACATTCTAAATCAACATACATGATCAAGCTTACAAAAGCACAGATGTTATAAACAGAGAGGCACAAACTTGAATCATAATGAACCAGAGTGCAGCACTGGCCGGCGCTAATGATAGGCTCATCATTCCCCCACGCAGCTCATTTGGAACATAGCTGCATAGGAAACAAAGAGATTTAAGAAACCACTTGTAGTAGAGCATGGCATGAGAAGTCTTCTGCAACACTTTGACTTACATTGTCCTCAATCTGGCTAGTGAAGGTAAAATAAAGCCAACGCATGCATGGAAGATGCAGAAAAGTACCACCAGAAATCCATCTCCTGGTGTGATCAGAGACTAGAAAGTGAGCATGATGATGAAAATTAAAAAGTCAAACTGAGTAATGGTTTCAATCTATCCATCTTTATTGCGGTAATACCTGATAATCATAAGCAACTATCAGCAAGGACACACAGGCAACATGAATGCATATATCAGGCAGTCTTCAGTGTAGTGTGATGAAGTCCGACCAAATAACCATGGGAAGGTAGCGCTCCCAACCATTCTTGAACCCAGGAACATGGGTATATAAGTGATAAACTCACAGCCCTCCCATCCGCCTACAATACCAAGTAAAGGTGAACGTATAACCTACAATATATGAAGAAAAGTGATAATTGGATAAGCAGACACGTTAAATCTCCAAAAGAGTATCTTATCATACGTTTTCCTAAGTTCATGCAAAGTCATTCGATGAAGAACAGAAAAATTCAAGGTGATATCATGTTACACAAGGCATAAGACAACTAACCATCAATTATCCATAATAATCATTTTATAAGGCTAAGGTGTTGGTGCTGGCAACAGGCAACAGCATATCAAATTAAAACTTGGACCATAATGTTAAATATTCTTGTTAGTAAGTTCTGGTTTTCAGAATAAGATGGGATGCTATCCTATATCAAAAGTTTGACCCCCATATGAAAAGCTCCTGGCTTCGTCACTGTTGACTTGGCAGGGAATTCACAGAGGTTGATCAGGTTGACAGCTTGACACAAAGACTTGGTTAATTCTTTGTTCAACTTTTCATGACTTTTTGATGGAAAGGGCTAAGAGTATGAAATTAACTGATGATGTTGATTGTGTTAATGAAAAAATTATTGTAGCACAGAACTGATTCTGACCTATTAAGTCCTTGCCATATGAACAAACATCAGTGAGGAAGATAATCCAGAAATATTCAGTTGAAACAACAGACCTATAAAATTTAAAATATGCCAAGAGATTTTTTGACCAAATGAGCAGAAATAACCTCCAAGAGAATCTCTGGAATTAAAGTGAAAATCCCCAAACAATCAGCTAAAGGCATACTTTTTGCCTCTGTATCGCGCTCCCTTAATGGTACTTTGTGAGACACGAGGAGACCACACACTACAATACTCCTGGATTAGACACTTTCACATGCTTATGGACTACGGTCATAAGCAAAATAAACTTCATTGCTCTCACGATTAATCCAACAGCAACACGATTATTTAACCATGTGTGAGATAATATCATAATAAAAGTAGAATCAACACAGCAAGAGTTCCACCGGGTTCAAATTGAAAGTACTTGTGAGGAGACTATGTCTCATCAGATTTCAAAATTCAAATCTTCAAAGTGTAGAGAAACAAAAGAACCAAATATTGTTGGAATTTTCTAAAATTATTGGGGTTAGTATAAAATGAGCCTATGTGTCCTATTTTCTATATTATGAAATTTAGTCTCATATGGAAAATAGTGATAAAAGAATGGCATGGGCTTACGACCGCACCGCGCACACCACGCACGTGCGCGGTGCGGGCACATTATTAGGTGCGCTTAGCACTTTGCACGCTTGCATCATTGGAAGTTCCTATGTAGTGCTACAATTTTGCTGCCACATATTTTCTTTTAGTTTTTAAACAAATTCAAGTTTAAAGAAATTTAAATTTGATAGGATATGATTGTTGGAAACAATTTTTATATTTGAAAGATATGACTGTTGGAATTCCAACAGTCATAAGTGATTATATTAGCACCTGTCTCAATGTCTGAAACTGAAAGGGTTTTCAAAAGCTATAAATAGCATGCCATCCTTTGCAAACAAACACAACAAATTCCGTATTCCTTCTCTCCTCTGTGTTTGGTGTGATTGCGGGTTGAAACTTGGACTGCAACAAACTCTTTCAACACACAGAAATTTCTGGTACTGAATTATCTTGGGAGGCAAACTTATTGATACCCTAGGCAGATTTGTTGATACCCTTTGCAGTATAGGGAGCAATTACTGTCTTAAGGAAAGAGAAAATCCGAATTCCTCGATTCAGGTATTATCATTTCTGTTTTCTACCAATTATCCACATTACCTAACCCACATTTATAATAAATAAAAGTAGCAAAAAGGAATCTCAGATACGTAAATGCAAGAGCCTGAGCAAATATACCATAGCGACACAAAAATGATTGTGATTCCACATAATCAATAAAGATATAGTATGGGCCATTAACTCAAGAATCAACAATGTTGTTCATAGTCTACGTGTTTTCGAAATACATGCAAATTACATACACCGATTTCTTGTTAGATATGGACCTTTTTAAATTCAAGTTCAAATTGATTACAGCTACAATAGCAACAACACAATTTGAGATGTACAATTTCATTTGTAATTTTTTATATAGGAAAGTTATTTGGACTTACATAGCTAGCTTGCCTTGGAGACTTGGAGTAACAAAACGAATGTATAGAAACATGGTCATTCTAGCAGCATTTTAACTAAAGGAAAGCTAATGAAAATAGAATGGATCGATATGACTTTGAAAAATTAAAAAACACAGGCAATGGTTTGAAATTCTGATCAGAAGGAAAATTAAACTCATGTTAAACATACCACATTGTTGGTGCCCACAGAACCCAAAAAACTGACACTGAAAAATATATGCTTGTTTGAGCCCAAGCTAATAGCCATACCCTCTTGTCTGCAAAGCAGAAAGTAAAGTTGATGTAAGAGGTCAAAGAAAAGGAGAACAAAATACAGTGAATTTATAGGAACAACAGTACATGCATTCAAGAAATGTAACAGAAAATCAGTGTCATTTGGACACTTCAAACATCGAGATTTCCAACTTATCAGAAACTTTGAATACTTTGAGGACACTCACCAATGGCAATTCAAGTTAACCAAACTGTGATGGCTGACAATTCAAGTTCAATGTTGATCCTTTTGTGTGTAAATATGATGTCTAGATTGTATATACTAAGAGATTACTCAGGTAATCAACTTATTAACTGAGTAATTGAGCTGATAAACTAATTAACTATATATTTGTACATATTTATAATTACATAATATTCCTTTCCATAGAACACAGAACATGACCAAGAAATAACTCAATAGACTTCATAATGGCTGAAGATATTAAATTCAGTAAGTCAATTTGAAGTCACAACATGATGTACAAACAGAACTCAAATGTCAAGAACAAAAGTCCAGGCTTTTGGAAAGCAATCAAGGGCAATCATATTCTCTGTAAAGCTTATTTCTCAGAACAAAAAAATTCCAAATAATACAACTATTGAAATAACAATCTTTCACACATTAAATCCTTACCTTTCAGAATATGCCCAGAAAAAGACTTTCTATAGTTTTCAATAGCAGATTTATGCTGATCTCCTTTCCACCCTTTCCTGATATAAAGAATACTTATAATTGCCATTAGGGCAGCTGCCACAGCGGGAAAGGAATCCCTTCTGAGGAACTGACCGCATCCAAGTGACTAGCCATTTGCAAGCCCTGGCTCCAATTAAAGATGCAGACTCGAAGAAGATCATAAGCCAAAAGGTGTCATTCAGCAAATCTTGCCTGTGACCTTGCTAAAAATCAAGAAGAAAGGTGGTAACAGAAAGCATATATATATAAAAAGGAGAGCAGTTTAGCCAAATGCAAACCTTTTCATGCTCAGTAACCATCCATGCCTCAAAGCAAAACAAGGAGACAGAAGAGGCAAGTGCAAGACATATATTTGTTATCCATATGCTTGGATGCCTGCTCATGCTCTTCAAGACACCCACGATAAGATGGAGGATGCAAAATATCATGCAGGCCTTCCTTGGACCTCTACAAGACATGTAGATATAACTCCATTCTTAAAAAATAGTGTGACCAGCATATAGAATTACACGCGCGCGCGCAGAGAGAGAGAGAGAGAGAGAGAGAGAGAGAGTTATTAGGATCCTTTGAATTTACTGAACATAGTAAAATTAAATAAGGACACCTATCAAAAAAAAAAAAAGGACGCCAAGAAATATATAACAGTTCACTGTAAATGAGGTCAAGATAGATGGTTCATAATCAAAAAGAGATGCCAATTTTTCATCAGAAAAAGTAAATAAACACCATGTAGCCAAAAATTCAAATTATTTAAAAGGTAAGACCTTTCGGCGGTTTTCTGGGAATACGTTAGTCGCTTAATATGAAATCTGAGAAAAAAATAGGGCAAATGACATTCTTGTCAAAATTTCTGTCAATGACTCAATCTTCCAATATTGTAGTGGTTTCATGCCATTATCTTGGTCCTGGCCAACGATTTAGATACATAGAGAAAATTAATGGATTGCATCGGTCAGTTACCTAAAAGTCTGAGAATAACAACTGATACTCCACGCCTCTACTCAAAGAAGAATTAGTAAGTGGAAATAATGACCACCTTGTTAAAGTCATCCCTACTTAGATTTTGGGCATGTGCTCTACACGCACAACAATGGTAGATTAGTCTATAATAAAATTTATTAAGAGTTCATTTTTGTATCTTTTTTATAAGTTTTTTTTTTTTTTGTTTGATTATAGAGAATTCTAATCTTGATTGGGAAAGGAAAAACTTCTCATATATTTTTTTAAGATAAGTAACACGAGAGAGTGGAAGATTTTTAATTAAGACATTTTACAAATGCGAAGAGAAGATAGCAAAGGTCCACGGTATTGTAACGGTATCTTTCGGGTCCCTAACACTAGTAAATAACAATGTCTATCTAGATAGCAGCAACATAAGGAAAATCTGATGCAAGCTTTATTTTGTTTCTTCAAAGGCAGGTCGTTCCAAGTATCAAGGTAGGTTCCAGCCTAGTTTTTCAGGATGTTCTCACTTAGTATGGGAGGCTCAATGGAAATATGGACATATAACATATAACTAATTTGAAAAAAAAATATAACTTCTGTTCTCAGTTCTAACTGATCAGCTACCTACAGCATGCCATAACTTCAGGTAGCCAATCCCGACTTCTCACAGAATATATGACACAAATCCGGTTCACGCAGATTATACACACTATTTCTCACTTGATGGATCAATTTAGAGAAGTGGGCAATTTGTAAACAAAGAAGGGTTTGTATGTGGAGGGAAGAAATTCAAAAACCCAAGGTATATTGTTAAATCTTAATGTAATTATTACTGTTTTTCAAATACTACTACTGACTGTTATATTGTAAAAGAAATCTGAACTTTCAAGCTCAGTCATATAACTCTTTCAACCAACCATGATAAATGGAGCCACACAGAAAACATAATGCAAAAAATGATCCATTCAAATTTGATGCACAAAAACAAGTAGAGAGAGACTTACATGATATCTGAAACAATTCCCGAAAAAGATCCAAGAACAGAGCGGCGGCAGCTCCGGCGGCTTGGTACATCGCCATCTGCTCCCTCCCTATCCCGTAATCTGCGAACTTCTGCTCCCCAAACACAGACCCCAGCCCCTCCATCACTGCACCAAAACAAATATAAAAATGATCTTTAGGAATTGGGTAAGGGAAAAGTTTTCCCTTTTTGTTCAGAAATGAGAAGGCCCTCACCTGCGGAGAGGGAAACGAGAAGGAGGAAGCTCCTCTGGAAGCGAAGGAAGGGGGTGGTGGGGGTCCGCCTCGAAGGGGGAGGAAGGGGTTCTCTTGGGAGAGAAATATGGGAGGCAGAAGAGTGAGGAGAAGCAGGAGGCGCAGAGGAAGGCGTAGGCGAGGGGGTGGGGCCGCCATTGCTCCTCCTGCATCACCGCCGCCATCGCCATTGCTGCTGCTGTTGATGCCCTCTCTCATTGAAAGAGAGAGGAGAAGAGATTTATGTGATGATGATGAAGACGATGAGCATCCTTGATCTCGATCTGCTGCGTTCGTTCATTGCCAACAGTGATGACTGATGAATGAGGCCATTTAATGAGAGAAGAGGAGGTGTTTACTGTTTGGATCTTAATTGGGCCTACTGATTTGACGTGGTCAGGACTCAAGCCCGGCTCCATTGAGCCCTTCGCGTTTCGGGTTCAGAAGTTTGAACCCGTTTCCTCTAACACCCGAAAGAAAAAAAAACCCCCCTAAACCTGCGTCCTCTTT